>VMDO01022636.1:6950-33243 GCA_007922755.1 Pedetes capensis | reverse complement strand
GGTAGGCAGCAATATCCTTTTCATACTTTTCCTTCAGTTTAGCAGCCTTCTTTTCATAAGGCTGCTTGTCATCTGCAGCAGTGTTGTTCCACATCTCTCCCAGTTTCTTTGCAACATCACCAATGGACAGGCCTGGATGCTCTCCTTTGATTTTTGGGCGATACTCAGAACAGAACAAGAAGAAGGCCGAAGGAGGCCTCTTGGGTGCATTGGGATCTTTAAATTTCTTTTTTGTTTCCCCTTTGGGAGGGATGTAGGTTTTCATTTCTCTTTCATAACGAGCCTTGTCCGCCTTTGCCATATCTTCAAACTTTCCTTTCTCTTTAGCAGACATAGTCTTCCACCTCTCTGAACACTTCTTAGAAAACTCTGAGAAGTTGACTGAAGCATCTGGGTGCTTCTTCTTATGCTCCTCCCGGCATGTTTGCACAAAGAATGCATATGATGACATTTTGCCTCTCGGCTTCTTAGGATCTCCTTTGCCCATGTTTAGTTGTTTTTCCTCAGCGAGGCACAGAGTCGCCCAGTGCCCGTCCGGCTCTCACTTGCCCCGGCGCTGTCTCTATGGAGCTCAATGTACTGCAATGGCTGTGAGAGCGGGAGCCAGACGCCAAAAGAATTGTTACTTAAAGAATAACCTCTGGTGTAATTTAGTGAGACTCTGTCTCAAGAAAGTAAAAAAATGGGCTTGGGGTACAGCTCAGTGGTATAGCATTTGCAAAGCATGCAAGTGCCAGGCCCTGTGTTCAACCCTCAGATCCACTAAAAAAAAAACAAAAAAAAAGAAGAAGAAGGAGAAGAAGAAGAAGGAGAAGGAGAAGGAGAAGGAGAAGAAGAAGAAGAAGAAGAAGAGGAAGAGGAAGAGGAAGAGGAAGAGGAAGAGGAAGAAGAAGAAGAACCACCTCTGGATATAAAGAGACAAGATAGTGAGAGCGAAGACACCTGGGTTCCAGACCTGACTGCTTCTAAAGATGTTGGGCACATAGCCCTCTTTGGATTTTGGTTTTATGCTCTAAAAAGTGAAAATTTTAGAACAAATAGTCTTTTAGGACCTGTCCAGCTTCGATTTTATATAATTGTATGAACTATGTTCAGGTTTTCTGCAGTATGAATGTAGGTGCGCTGGACTAGGATTCAGGCTGGAACTTTCCATGGGTCTCAGGAGCATGCAGTGATAGATAGGCATCTACCCACTTATTCCACCATCCTCCATTCTTTTTTAAATTTTTGCAGTACTGGGCAGTACCCAGGGCCTTGCACATGGCAGGCAAGTGCTTTACCACTAAGCTGCACCCTCAGCCCTCCCTTCTTTTTTACTTTTATTTTGAGACAGGGTCTCACTAAGTTGCACAGGCTGCCTCTGGCCGGGAACTCGCCATCTTCCTGTCTCCACTTCCTGAGTTGCTGGGATAACAAATGTGCACCATAGCACCCAGCTTCATTTTGTAACTTGCAACTTAAACCTTGAGAAGAATGAACTGATCTGTGATCTAGACTTGCTGTTAACACTCAAACATACTTTTCTTTTAATGAAAGAAATTTTATAAGTATTATCTAAGTTTTCTTTGTCCCCATCCTCATCCTGATATTCCCTATACACCTCCCCAATCACTTCGAGCAAATACTAGACAACATGTAATATTTTAGTATGTAGCTCTAAATCATGAATCTTAAAAAACATAAGCCTAATACCACTCAGATAAAATATTAACAATTCTTTCATAACAACAAAAATGTAGTCACTATTAAAATTTCCCTACTTAGTGTCTCTATATCTGTGCAGATATCATCTTTGATGTGCAATGTATGTATGTATGTATGTATGTATTTATTCAGTACTGGGGTTTTGAACACAGGGCCCTGTGCATACTCGGTAAGCATTCTACCTCTGGGCTGTACTCCCAGTCCCTTTTTAATATTTTATCTTGAGACAGGGTCTTACTAAGTTGTGCAGACTGCCTCTGGCCTTGAACTTGTGACCCTCCTGCCTCTGCCTCCCAAGTCACCAGGATTACAGGTGTGCACTTCCACGCCCGGCGCAGTATATATACATTTAATAGTTTGTTTGATTCAGGATTCAAATAAGGTCCATATCTTGCAACAATGATGTGTCTCTTAAGTCTCTGTTAATTAGTAGGTTCCCCCCTGCTCCTTTTGACACCCTGGTAATATATCTGTTGAAGCATCAGGAATGTTGTTCCTATTGTTTTCTAGTCTGGATTTTGCTGATGGCTTCTGCAGCGTTTTAAACCTGTTCCTCTGCTGTTATAAAGGAGTGTTTAGATCTGAAGAAGTAATCACATTCAGGTTTATGTTTTTTGGCAAGAACATTTCATTGGTGGTGTTTAGCTTCATCAGGAAGTGCATTAGGTGTGATTCTTTCCTGGGATATCAGCAGCCAGTGATGACTACTACTTAGTCTCATTTCATTGGCAGTTAATTATTTTAATGTTTTGTGATGATTAAGTCTGTAGTACCAATCTGTGATTTAATTTCTGTATGTGGTATGAGATAAAGATCTAAATTTAGTATAACCAGTTGTTCTAGCATCATTTGTGGAGTAATTTTCCCATTTCTGACTGATTTTAAATGCAGCTGCTATTATGGCAAATTCCCTCATACACACCATGTGTTTCTGGGCTCTCCATGGTGCATCTGATTTATTTGTTGAGTCATGTGCAGTGTGATACAATTTCAAATACTATATTTTAGTATTTCTTAGAAATAGACCCTCATGATGTATTTTCTTTAAAAATATTTTTCCTATTCTGTTTTTTAAATTTTATATCAGTGTCAGAATAAGTTCCATCACCCGGGTGTGGTGGCACACGCCTGTAATCCCAGTGGCTGGGGAGGCGGAGGCAGAAGGATCTCAAGTTCAAGACCAGAGACAGTCAGTGTAATTTAGCGAGACCCTGTCTCAGAAAATAATAAAATCTACAAAATGGGCTGGGGGTGCAGCTCAGTGGTCCAGGCCCTGGGTTCAACCCCTAGTATCACAAAAAAAAAAAAAAAAAAAAAAAGAATAAATTCCATCAATAATTATATTTATTTTATTGAGACTATTTCAAATCTAGAGATTAATTTGAGAGGGAATTGGAATCCTTACAATATTGAATCCTCCCATTTATGAACATGATATAACTCCTCTATTTATTGAAGTCTTACCTTATGGCTCTCAATAACATTTTACAGAAGGATCCTCCAGAAAGGATCTTGTCCCTCTTTTTCAGGTTTAATCTTAGTCTCTGGATCAATTTCTATGTGTTTTTGGTGGAACACAGGAATTTTGATGATTTTTTTTTCTGTTGTTTTAGGGATTAAGCTAAGGGCCTCACACGTGCTACCAGAATTCTGTTGATTTTTACATATCAATCTGCTAGATTTCAATTATTTCTAGCAGATTTTCTAGAGAACTTTGGGTTTTCCATGTAATCAATTATGTTGGCAAACAACAATTCTGTCTCTTCAAATTCTTACATCTCATTTCATTTTCTTATTGACTTGGCTAGGGCTTTCTGCATAATATTGAATTGCAGGAGTTAGAGTAAGCGGTCTGGCATTGATTTTTATTTTAATTAGAGCTTCTAATGTTTCATTACTAAGTGTGATACTGGTATATCAATACCATCATTTTCTCAAGCTGGAGTTGGATTAGTGGGTGAAATCATAACACTCCCTACTGTAACATTAGATTATCTTTCCACACCGAGCAGCTTCCCACAGCCTCCCAGAGTTCCTAGCTGGGGTGCACAGTGACCAGAGGTGGTGACTGCACAAGGTTTGCCCTTTTAATACCTTGAAAGAGTAATGTGCTGTGCCAGAACTCTTTGATTATGACTATTTACATTGCTATTTAGAAAGAATTTAAACAGTCTTGGTCTTTAAAGTGAAATATTTCATAGTTCTTGATTCTAATTATCTCAGCCATAAGTTCACATTCACATCCAGGGAAAAAGAATCAGTGTTCAGGTACCTCTAACAAGTTATCTTTTCTGGATAAACACCATTAGGATAAGGAACCCTCCTGCTTTCCTTACTAATCTGCTAAGAATTTTCACGAAGACTGGTTGTTCTGTTTGTGATTTATTTAGGTAGTATTTATTATGTGCTGGGCACTGCTCTAGGCACTTTACTAATATCAACACATTCCTTCCTAACTACTCTATGAGATAGGTACTGTTTTAAAAATCATCCCTACCATCTGGTGATATCTCTGGATCTAAGGACTCAAGTGTTTCTTTAGTTTTGGGAAACTATTAGCCCTTATTTTTCCAAACATTCCCTGTTTTCTATTTTCCTCATTTTCTCCTTTTAGGTTGCTTACTAGACAAATGTTGGAAACCCCAGCTCTTTCCACAGGGTGAATTTTCTCCCATCACATTGTGCTGTGTTTTGAGGGATATTCTCAGTTCATTCTTTTTGTTTGTTTGTTTTTTGCTGTACTGGGGGTTGAACCCAGGGCCTTGCGCTTGCATGCTTTGCAAGTGCTGGACCACTGAGCTGCACTCACAGCCCTCTTTTTTTTTTTTTTTTTTTTACTTTTTGAGACAGGGTCTTGGTCTTGCTAAATTACACAGACCGCTTCTGGTCTCAAACTTGTGATCTTCCTGCCTCTGCCTCCTGAGTTGCTGGGATCACAGGTGTGCACCTGGCTTCTCAGTTCATTCCTTAGCTGCTTCTCAGTTTATCTGTTGAGATATTTTTTTTTTCCTGTCTAGTTCTTTCTTTCAGGTCTGTATCTCAATTTCAGTCCACTCTGAGTTTTGCAGTATAGCTTTCTATTTATTAGTTTCTTATTAAATCTCTTTTTAAAAATGAGTCAAAATGGATTTGGTGAGAGGGAGGTTTTAGTGTTTATTAAGTCCAACATTTTGAAACTGGAAGTCTATTTTCTACTCATTAGATTCTAACAGACAAACTATTAACTTGCTAATATGAATTTACACTCAGTATTAGAACAGTGCTGTTACAAGTAGCCTCATTTTAAGTCTCTGAATTGGCTCAAGAACTCCACGCATCACAGCTAGCATTTGGGCTTTGAAGTTATTATTCATGCTTATTTGAACTGATCTTAAGAAGATCCTCACCTGTGGTGGAGAGCGTTCCTGCCCTGGCCCCTGTTTTATAGAGTGGGGAGTGGTAAAGGGATGGGCCTGGCTCATAGTTTTGTTGTGGTTCAAAGTGCACCACTGGCAGCATTGGATTCATCTGTCCCGGCAATGCGTCTTCTATGACCATCTCCTCATCATCCCACCGAGAAGCATCCATGAACATCCCATGTACAAGAACGCCATCCTCAGGAGAGGGCAACTGAAAGATACTCAGAAGTTTAAAGATGAGGGGAGGAGAAGGGGGTCAGCAATTCAGGTGATTTCCGAAGTCCCGCATCCTCACCAGCTAATTCTAAAAACACTAAAGGTAATGTGATCACATTTTAGAGAGGGGCATTCCAAGCCTCTGAGAGGTAAAATAACTTGCTTCTCAGTTTGGTTCCAAATTTCATATCTTTGACAGCCCACCACTATGTCTAACAGCCCCTGGGGAATCCCTATGGGCTTCAGACTCTTCCCTCTCTCTTGGGAAGTGGGTGAGATAAGAGGGCTGGGATTCTCATCTGTTGTTTTTAGCAAGGCCTTTCAAGGATCTGGATGTCCTCCCGGAAGACAGGTTATATGTGCAGGTTATATATGTTTGCAGAGTGCCTAAGGAAAGTTCCTTTCATGTCTTTTCTTTCCTTCCATTTAAAAAATTGTGCTATCTTTTAGTGGAGAGAGAGAGCATGTGTGCACAAGGCTGCCCTTTAGTGTCCTGTGATTGGATGTCCCTATGGTGCACCTGCGCTGTACTCCCTCATATACTGTGCATGTGGCCAGCTCTGGAGCTGGACCTTGGGAATCGGAGGCCCATGCTTGTGGACAGAGGATTGGGCTGCACCGCAGTATGTACTAGGCTTTATACTTAATACATTCTTTATGGCTGGTCTTTGCCTTTGTCTTCCACTTCAGATTTTGGGTTCAGCAGTGTGTGGGGGCTTCCTGTTTTCAGGGCCACTAGGCATGTTTGTGTATGTTTGCCTGAAAACTACCTTGCCATCCCTGACTTGCCGAACCATGTGTAGGAGCCATCTGGGCACTCAGCCGGAGGGAGGGCACAAAGGAGGCAAATGGCCCGACGGTGGCCCTGCCTATTTGTCATAGAAATAAGGCTGTGTGAACACATACCTGGGTGTCTCTCCCAGACATTTACTGGTGTGGCAAAGAGACAGGCCAGCTAGACAACCTGAGGCCCTCAACCTGAGGCAGAGATTTCAAGGCATTGTCGTGACTTGGTGCACAGGATGGATGATGTGGAGGGACAGAGGCCCTGGAGGTCACTGTAAACCTCTATCTGTCACTTGGCCTTTGTGGCAGCAACCATGTGAGACCCAAAGCTGGACCAGCATCTGGGAAGACTTCAGTGAGGGCTTTTATGTGGGGTTGCCTGCCTTCCTGCTGTTTCAATTATTTCTGACTTGGACCAGGAACACTCTTCTGTCTAAGAAGGGCCTCAAAATGATGAGGAATACACCTCTAAATTTATTTCCTCATTACTTTTAAAGATATTATGATGCTAAAAAAAATTTCTTTTAAAGACATATGCTTTTTACTGTCATTTTAAGATATAAGCAATGTATCTTATAGTATTTCATAGAACACGCCAAGCATATAGGCTCAATATGATCTTTGTATGTTATTTCTAATCAGAAAAGAGTAGGTCAAGCAGTTCTGAGTTGTGTGGAGTATGAAAGAATAACTCAGGAGCAATTCCTATGAATAAATACCATGGTATTTTAATGAAGCCTGAAGCCATAGCCCTGTGGCATCCGATCCCGTCAGATCTCGGAAGCTAAGCAGGGTCGGGCCTGGTTAGTACCTGGATGGAAGACCGCCTGGGAACACCAGAAGCTGTAGGCTTGGGAGAAGGACCTGGCAACCCCCTCCCAAAAATCAATCTGCCATTGAAAACCCTATGAACAGCAGAGAAGCACTGACAATCGTGTTTCCCCTGTTGTACAGAGGGTTGCTATGAGTCAGATACCAACTCAACACCTAATGGCACCTAACAACAACAGCAACAATTTTAATGAAGGTTTAATAAAAACCACTTACCCCAACTACACTGATTGGTTAGTAAATACTTTCTTGGCAAAAGTAATCTGGACAAGGTGTTTCATTTCATGGCACAGATGGAAGATTATATTTATAAGGCACACTGGAGTGGAGGGTGAGGACGAGCCGTGGGCTTCCCATCTCCATTGATGTCTGAGCACACTGAAGCCAGGCAGTTCAGACTGACAGTGGCAGTCCTCAGCCCTGGCTATTTACTAGCGGTATTGGGGGATATGATAAAAACAATGATGTCTGGGACCACTCTAGAGGTTCTGATGTAACTGGGGTGTGGCCTGGCATCACGTTTTTAAATAGCCCACCTGGTTATTCTAAATTGCAGCCGAGGTTGAGAACCACTCCTATTTTAGAGCAGTGGTTCTCCAGCTTTCATGGACTAAAAACTCTGTGTAGGACTTGTTAAAATATAGACTTCTGGCCCCAAAGGAGTTTCTGATTCAGTAGGTCTGGATGGGGCCTGGGAACTTGCATTTGTAGTTAGTATCCAAGTGATGCTAATGCTGACATTGCTGGCCTGGGGACTGTGCACTGAGAGCCACTGCACCACGGCAGTGAACTATGTTAGGAAACCATTTAGACTGCGTCTACCACACACTCCTATTAGTTGTCTACTGTGGTTATAGTTAGAGAATCTATGTCAGTCCTGCCTGGTGGAGGCTACTGAGTGGCTGATGTAGACAAATTTATCTTAATTCTACTAGTAATTTCTTCTGGGTGCACTGTGTATGTGCCTCCAGCAGCCGTACCACAGTGGCGTCCAGTCCTGTTAGATCTTGGAAGCTAAGCAGGGTCAGGACTGGTTAGTGTTTGGATGGGAGACCGCCTGGGAACACCAGGTGCTGTAGGCTTGGGAGATGGGCCTGGCAACCCACTCCTAAAAAATAATGAGCCATTCAAAACCCTATGAACAGCAGAAAAGCACTGACAATAGTGTTTCGTTTATTGTACATAGGGTCAATATGAGTCAGCCACTGACTCGATGGCACCTAACAACAACGTTAGTGCTGATCATATGACATGTGCCATTTCATTCATACTGCACTCCACTCTCAGGTTGGTGTCATCAGCCCCATTTTATGGATGAAGACACTGAGGTGTATGCGGGTTAACAATTGCTCCAGCATGCACAGCTGGTGAGGAAGGGACTCAGGGTTCAAACTCAGGCTTATTTGATTCTGAAACTCTTGTTTTTAATGTATTATATTGCTTCTGGAAGATAGAGAAAGTTACTGCGGTATCTAAAGAAGTAAAATAGTATTGCTTAGAAAAATCTGTGTAAAAGTCAGACTAAATTTAGGCAGTTCCCTTCTAGTCTAACTGGGGAGGTTGTCTCAGGGGTGTGACTACCATAGTAGGGGTGGTAGGAGAGCAGGGTATGGGGACCTGACTGAACTCTCCAAGAGATAGAAGCTTCTTTGCCACAGCAGTCAGTGGGCAATACCTCCAGGTCCATGGGCAGTTCTTGTCCAAACTGCACTGTCTTGGCAGCTTCTATCACAGCAGCTTGATCTCGATAGGAAGGAATCACTTTGTAGTCGAAACTCAGCTCATCTATAGGCAAATTGTATTTCCTGGCATGGTTTTGAAGAGTTCCTGAAAACAGGAAAACCAGGAGACTGGATCCTCCAAATAACATCGCTACTGTACATGCACTGAACCCCTCATCCAAACCAGGCCACTCAGCATGAGAGAGTTCCCTCTCCATAGGAAACCCGACTATTAACACCATACTTGGAATTAGTTCCTAGAGACCAGAAACCTGTGGGTCATGCTGGAAAGTAAGGACCCAAGGGATGTACAGGTTCTGGTCTTGGTTGTGAAGAGAGGAAAGAAGGCCAGGTCTGATGTGTGTTGTCCTACCATGAGGTAAAGAAACCAGTGAGGAAGTCTAGGGCCATGTCTCCCTAACTTTAGGATTTTGCCCAGCTTGTTTTATATGGAATACTTATCTGGGATTACGAATGAGACAAACTAAGGGCTGAGCTAATTGGCATCTAGTAGCCCAAAGCCTGGCCTCCTCTGGGGCTCTAGCCAGATTCCCCAGGGACCAATGGAGGGATATCAAGAGTTTTATTTATTTATTTATTTATTTTGCGGTGCTTTAGGGGCTGAACTCAGGGCCTCGCACATAATTTCCAAGTGCTGTACCCCTGGGCTGCATCTCCTGCCCACTGAAATTTTTTTATTTTGAGACAGGGTCTTGCTAAGTTATACAGGCTGCTTCTGGCCTTGAACCTGTGATCTTTCTGCCTCCACCACCTGAGCTGGATTACAGGCATGAGTCACAGCACCTGGATCATCAAGAGTATTTTTCAGAAAGAAAGAGGCTGTCCAGAGCTGGGACCTGCAGAGGTGGAGAGCAATTGGTGCTCTTGAGTGTGGGTCACAGTAGGAATTGTGCACAGATGTGACAGAGTCCGCACTTAGGTAACCCAGGAGGGGCAGGGATTAGGTTGCTGGGGAAAACCTATTATTTCCACCATCCTTTTCTCCCCAGTGATGGAGGAAGAGCAGAGTCAATTGGCCAGCCCTATGACCAGTCACCCATTTTCAGGCCATTGGCAGCCAGGCTGTCTCCCCAGCACCTAGAAACCCTGTGTGGAACAACCTTTCTTGTGAGACTTCTTGGGAAAACCCTCATACCTGTTAGAAATCCTTGAGGGAAGAAGAAACCAGAGATCCAGAAGGACTTGGGCTGTCCTCTTTTGAGCCACAGCTGAAGGAGAAACATTTCATAACATGCTTAATTTCTGAGGAGGAGTTTGTCATATAAATCAAGGTCATATTTTGGAGGACAGAATCTAAACTAGTGCTGAGAGTCACTGCTGCCATTTTGGTGCCTGCCCTGTTCCCCTCTCTACCCACCAGCCTGGCTGCAACCCTGTAACCTGGTCCGTGCAGGGGAGGAGAAGAAGAGGGCAACAATGGTACATGTGGCTGTGTGGGACCTCACAGTGGGGTCCCACATACTAGAGTGAAAATACCAAGAATGGACTGGAATTAAAATGGGATGTGGGGATAAAAGCAAAGGAAAATCACGTAATCAGTATAAGGCTTTCAAAGTGAGGCCATTGTGGACATTTCTGCTTCTCTGGGCTCAAATAACCCCTCAAACGTTGTTAGCTAAAGCACCCTATACACCTTAGGGCATACTATACTGTCAGATTCATCAAACCCCAAAGTAGTGAACTTTCTTACATCCACAAATGCAGTCCTCAGAATAAGATCTTTGACCCATGATCCTAGTGGCTTCAGGGATGGGTAAGCGGTATTGGACCACAGAGAAGGAACCTGGTTGTTAAGGAAACTGTTATACACCTTTTCCATTTCTTCAGACATCACCACGAGTCCAGCAATGGCTTTGTTGAGTGTTTCTAGAGAAATCTGAAAGAGCCAAAAAGATGGGAGTCCTCTAAAGATGATGCCCTTTCCCAAGTGGGGTTGACACTCACCAAGGACCCACTTGCTAGGTTCCATCTATTCTACACACTGCTGGGCCAGATCCTGCAATATTTCACATTTTTATGACACACGACCATGGGGCTATAACACTTGGGGCAGGAGAAGGTTTAGGCAGTTAATAGTCAAATTTGATGCAGTGGAGAGAAGGGGAGCAGAGATGTGTTCCCAGAAGCCTAAAGAGGTGACTTGGAGAAATGCCACTGTCCAGCTCTCTTCCAGGCCAAGGGGAAAGTAGGCCTAATAGTGATTTAGGAAGCATGGAGCATGGGATGTGGGGGAAAGAAGGACCAGGAATCACCTCATGCTACTGGCCATCTCTGTCTGGGGGGTGCCCATGCCCCCCAAGTTACAGAGGGAAGGGGAGGCTCTTAGATGAGACCAACATTCCAGTACCAGACAGCTTCTGGGTACTGGAAACACTTCCTTAAAATCTGTTCCTTATCCTCCCCGCTCAGCAAAAGACAGGCAGGCAGTAGTCCTGGGAGGTGCTGGGCTGGCAGCAGCCTCGGGAAAAACAGGGCGATGTTTGCTACCTGGCTAACCACAAAAGTGGAACGTGTAGATTGATGATGCTCCTTCTGAGGTCCAGTGTTGTGAAAACTGCCATGTAGTGGGAAAATAGAATAGGAAGATGTTAGAGACAAACTGTGTATCAATTAAGAAACAAAGTAAGATCTAGGATCCCACGCACAGAGTCCTAGAGAGGAAATGTGTGAATGAAACAAGGCTTATCTTCCTTCCATTCCTTCTTAGATCAACTACTTGGTCCCCTTATCCCTGTGCCTCTTTTCACAAGAGACAGTGGGAGAGAAATGAAGGGCTTTAATTTGCCCTTAGGATCTGAGGAACCAGGTGCAGCAGAGTGCAGGAAGGAGGCCAGAGTCAAGGCAGGTTTTTTTGTCTTAGACACTGGAAGTGGAAGACAGCAAAAGACTTATCTAAAATGTAGGGACACACATGAAATGAGAGAGAGAAAGAGAGAGAGAGAGAGAGAGAGAGAGAGAGAGAGAGGTTAGATCCTGGGCCTGGGCTTTCAAGTCCTGCCTGGGTACACAGAGGTCATAGGGCAGTCCACTCTCCTAAAAGAGGCAGCTGCCACACAGATGTGTTAAATGGGGGAAAGCGTGCTTCAAATGCTTTCCTTCACTACAGCTAGAGGCCTCAATACCTGGGAGTCCTGCTCATTCCCATGACCTGCCCTTCTCACAGGTCCCTGACTATCTGGAGGAGAGTGGTCTCTCTAGGACGGCAGCCACTTAGGCCTCTGGGTGCTGCTGCCTTCCCTCAGCCTTTCTTGTTACCCCCACCTTGATGCCTTGCTGCTCCCAAAGTGAGGTGAAGGTGAGCCTGGGGACAAAGCCAGAGCCAGGCAGCACTGGGCAGACGTCAGGGTGAGGGAGGCCTCCGGCGCAGGCACAGCATGTGGAAGTCCCTGGCTGCGATTCCTGAGGGCCCTGCAGGCTGCCTCTCCCTGGGCTCCTTGCATTACGTGTCAGCAGGCCAATTCCTCTGTTTATTGGGGACTGGGGCTTCACCAGAAGTGACCATGAGGGGATCTGAGAGCCACATTCATTTACTTGTGCATTCCAAAATTCATAGAAGATTTGGTATGTCACATGCTAAGGAGACCAAGATGACTTTGTCTTTAAAGACCAGTTTCCTAGTCTTTAAGAACTTCTGTGTCTGTCATTACGGAATACACAAAAAATGTGCTAAGTGCAGTGACAGAGACACCTGAAGTTACAGAGCCCTGAGAAAGGGACTCATAAGTCATCTGGCAGTGGAGGGAAGGGCTGGTGTCCCAGGAAAATGTCATGGAGGAAGTGGGATTTCTACTTGCCTATCATTAAGTGGGTGAAAGGTCATGATGTACAAAAGGCAAGAGAGAAACAGCACTCATCTCTTCTTCCTTAGAACAACAGTACCCCTCCCTTAGTTTTGGCTGGGCACACAGCAAGCCATCCACAGACTATATTTCCCAGCCACCCTTGCAGCTGAAGTGCAGCCATGGGACCAAGTTTTGGCTAATGGGTTGCAAGGAGAAATGACATATGCAAATTCTGGATCATAGTTTTCTAAGGAAGTTGCTTCTCCTTGGCTTTCTATTTCTCCCTTCCTACTGGCTGGCAAAAGGGGATAACTGAGCAGTGGCACTTAGACCCAACGATGGAGGTTACTGGCAGAACTCACAAAGCAGAATGGACCATGTGTCCTAGACAGAGCTTCCTCTAGGATATGAACACAGATTGCAGAGGAGTCTAATGCAGGTATTTTGTTGCCTACACTTTAAGGCGTTCTGGTTTTCATAGTCATGTTTAAGAAGCTTCTGTACAGCAAAGGAAATAATCAACAGAAGTAGGGAAGAGCCCATTAAGTAGCTCTTCCCTAATACATCCTACACATCTGACAGAGGACTAATTTCTAGAATTTACAAAGAACTCAAGAAAGCAAATCCCAAGACAGCAAATAACCCAATACAAAAGTGGGCAAAAGAAATGAACAGACAGTGCTCAAATGAAGAAGTTCATAGGGCTAAGAAACACAGGACAATTGCTCAATATCCCTAGCCATTGTTGTTATTGTTAAGTGCTGTTGAGTTGTGTCCGACTCATAGCAACCCTCATAGTGTTTTCAATGGCTATTTTGGGATTGCCTCAAGAGTGGATTGTCATCTCCTCCTCCTATTTTTATGGTGTTGGGAATCGAACTCAGGACCTCAGAGACTGCAGAGTGGCACTCTACCAACTGAGCTAAATCCCAGCCCCATCCCTAGCCATTAGGGAAATACAAATCAAAACAACTCTTGAGATTCCATCTAACTCCAGTGAGAATGGCCAAGATCAACAAAACAAATAATAAAAAATGCTCACGAGGATGCAGAGAAAAAGGAACCATTTTATACTGCTAGTGGGACTGTAAATTAGTTCAGTCACTTCAGAAATCAATATGGAGATACCTCAGAAAACTAGGAATAGAACTGCCATATGACCCAGCTATACCTCTCCTGGGAATATACCCGAAGGGAGACAAGTCATCATATACCACAGGGACATCTGCATCTCTATATGTAATGCAGCACTCTCGACAATTGCAAAGATATGGAACCAACCAAGATGTCCATCAACAGAAGAATGGATAAAAATTGTGGTAAATATACACAAAGGAATATTGTTGTTGTTGTTGTTAGGTGCCGTCTCAGCAATAAAAAAGAATGAAGTAATGTCAATTGCAGCAAAATGGATGGAACTGGAAAATACCTTCTTAAGTGAACGAACACAAGCTCAAAAAGAGAAATACCTTATGTTCTCACTCATGTGCGGGAGCTGAATCTTACTTAAAGGAAGAAAAAACTACACATAAGTAGATATATAAAAATGAATAATTAAAGGTAGCTAAGAAAGGAAAATATAAGGAGAGTAGAAAGAAGGAGGGAGGGGACTAGCAAAGGGAAGCGAAGATTGTGGAAGGTGAGAGGGGGAGGGGAAACAATATAATGGGATAAAAGAGGATAATATCAATGCAAATGATGCAACCTCATGACTATATGAGAAAAATAGGGGAATATTACCCACAAATGCATACGAGTTTTACTACATATTAATCAAAAAGTTCCACAAACTTTGTAAGTTGATTAAAATATAACCAAAGTGAGGTAATGCCTGCAGCGGTAGCCCTGTGGCATCCGATCCCGTCAGATCTTGGAAGCTAAGCAGGGTCGGGCCTGGTTAGTACCTGGATGGGAGACTGCCTGGGAACACCAGAAGCTGTAGGCTTGGGAGAAGGACCTGGCAACCCCCTCCCAAAAATCAATCTGCCATTGAAAACCCTATGAACAGCAGAGAAGCAGTGACAATCGTGTTTCCCCTGTTGTACAGAGGGTCGCTATGAGTCGGAAACCGACTCGACGGCACCTAACAACAACAACAACAACAAAGTGAGGTAATAGTTGCACAATGGAAAAAGCAAATGCTGTATTACTCTGTACCCCACCAACATTTATTAATAAAGGAGGGGGGAAGACTATGCTATGTTATGAAATGTAAACTTGACATAAGGAAGAAGCCCTGACTACTCTTAACTGAGAGCTTAGGTTCCTGATCAGATTCTAGTGACTCAATGGTAATTATAAAGATGTAAGTTAGGATAACAAGGAGACTGAGGATTTGCAATGTCACATACTCACACAGCCACTATTAGAAAAAAGGAAGACCAATTCATTAAAGGAGGATAACTTCAATCTTAGATAAGATGGGTGTGAAGAGTTGTTAGCATAACCAAAGGGAAATTTTGAAATGATGGGACTGGAAAACTCTGGGTACACTCATTACATCATTCTCTACAAGGCTTTGGTGCTCAGTAACAATGGAGAAGGTGGGCTCTCATACATGGATTAACTTCAGCAGACTGTTAAACCGGTCCACTTCCTGGCCAAGTACGGTGGTTAAGGAATTCAGGCGTCCTTGAGGATCCTTGACGAAAAGGCTCTCGGAGGCACCCTCCATTTGCAGTGTTTCTGAAACACACACAGAGGAGTCCTCAAATCGGTCAGAACTGATTTCTGTCCTCATAGCTCTGCTACTGTCATGGGCTTATCTTAACATGTTTTTCTCTCATTATATAAACCAGACACACAGAGCTAAAATTGACATTTCTATTAGTTAAAACTCTTCGGTGAGTCACCTGTTTATATAGAGACAATCACAGAAAATCATAGAAAAGCTTAAATTCATATGTATTAGGAAAAAAATTGCGTGTGTGTGTGTGTGTGTGTGTGTGTGTGTGTGTGTATGTAACATTAGACCAGGCTGGGTGTAGTGGTGCACACCTGTAATCCCAGCAATTTGGGAGGCAGAAGCAGGAGGATCATGAGTTTGAGGCCAGAGGCAGCCTGCATAATTTAGTGAGATCCTGGCTCAAAATAAAAATAAAAAATAAAAAATGGGCTAGTGTAGAGCACTTGCAAATATGTATGAGGGCCTGGATTTGACCCCCAAATACTGCAAACAAAACAAAACAAAGAAGAAAACAAACAAAACAAAAAGCAAAGAAATACACTAAACCCAAAACATTAAAACCAGCATCTCATTTCTCACTATGGGTATTTTCATTTCCCGTGCCAATTTGAGCTATGTGGTCTCTGGCTCCAGGACATGGGTGGGTAGGCCCTGGATGGTGTAAGTAAGATAAAGAGAGGCTGGCTGGGGTAATGTAGGAGGAGGACAGGAACCAGATAAATAGCAGCCTGCTCCCTCTCCTTCTGAATGACTGTGGGGAGGAGGGGAGGAGCTGAAAGAGGAAGTGGAAGTTGTCTGACTTCCTGGTATCTGCAAATGAGTGAGAGGTATGTCTGAAACAGCCTTCCATCTTATATTTATTGATTAGAAATTGCTTCCTAAAATAACTGACTTGGTTTGCTTCAACATCAACAGAACTCTCTACCAAGTAGGCATTTTTTGGGGACTGCTCCTCTGAAGGTCACGTGGCTCCTTTCCTCCTGAGGGCCTTGAGCGTATTGGCAGGATTCAGTCATGGGTTTTTTTCTCCCTCAGTTTTTCTTCTCCTATTGTGAGAACTCCTCCAATGAAAAACAATAGATCTATACATCTAAATTTATAGCCAATCTAAGAAAATGTGAGGGTGGATCTCCATGATCGTTCAGGAAGATTCCTTAACTCACCGGAAACAAAGTCCCGGTCCTGAATCAAGAAAAATATTTATCCTGAGTGGAGAAAAATGATGAAATGGATTCTAGAGCAGGACTGCCCAATAAAACTTCAAAGGGTGATGGAAATGTTTTGCATATGTGGTGTCCACTAGGGCAGCACTTGAAATATGGATGGTGCAACTGAAGAACCGAATTTTAAATTTATTTAGTTTAAAGGTAACTTTAAGTAGTCACATGTCGCTATTGCTACTGTCTTGGACAGTGCAGGACTAGGCGCTTCAGAATCATGAAGCCAAGGGAAGCTGAGGGCAAAGTCTGGTTAAAGTTACACAGGGCTATAAACCAATTCACTCCTGATGCTTCTGGGAGTTGGACTGTGACATGCTGTCGGCTTCTGGTCTATAAAAGGAGAACTTCATGTCAGAGGACCTCTCTAGGGAGACAGAAGTCTATGAAAAAAGCAAGTTTGAACATCTGCTTACCATTTAGTTCTCTGAGTTTAGTCCTAAAATTCGCATTATATACAGATGCCAGGAATTATTACCTGGAACTCTGCTCCGGACAGAAGCAACAAGTTCTTGAACAATTTCATCATTGCTTTTTCCCTCGCCACCAGAAGATGATCTTGGCTGGACTTCAAGTATGGTGTTGATTAAAGTATTTGTCTCTTTGTACTATAATGGTGGCAAGAGATAGAAGAACAACGTAGATTCAAAGTCTCAAAAAGTAATTTGCAGCACATATCATTTACTTACAGAAATAAGAGACATTTTCAAAAAACAAGGACATTCAATTCAATTGTGGTAAGAACACTCAGCATGTCTACCCTCTTAAAAAATTCTTAAGTGTACAGTACATTACTATTGACTATAGACATAATGCTGTACGATAGACCTCTAGAGTTTATTCATATTGATGATAGCTTTATGCCCATTGATTAGAAAGGTAAAAACTATGCCACCATCAATAATCACCTCATTGACTTTGTCCAGCATATTACTGATTAATGGATCTGGCCTGCAACTGTACCTTGAGCTATCAAGGTTTCAAGGTTGGTAAAGTAAAGCTCTTTTGTCATCAAAATACCCCTGGCCTTCTGTGGCTGACTGACACATCCCCCCAAGTCCTGGAGCTATGGGCTAGATGAGCAGAGCCCAAGGCCCCATGGACACAGATATCCCTGAACTTGGGAAGCAAAACTCAACAAGCTTCCATTTTGGCTGGCTTGGCTTTGACCATGTTCTCAGAAGCATCTTTTCCCCTCTCCTTCTTTTTCTGTAGGAGAGCAGAGTTCTCTAGCAGGATGACAGATCCAGCAGCTGGGCAGGTACAGGCCTCCTCCACTTCTGGGCCCACATAGTCCTTTAGGAACAGAACATCTTTGCCCAGCAGAGATTTGAATTCTAAAGCAACTGGTTCTAAGGAGTGCTTGTGAGGCATGGGGAGGGACACCATCAGGCTGGTCTACGTGGCTCACAAAGATAACTGACTTGGGCTCATTGTCCAGCAGAACTTAATGTTATGATGACAGCTCTGACCTCCGGGTTGGTTGTAATCTGGCTCTCCTTCATAGAACATTAAGGTCCATTTGCAGAACAACTTGCTTTCCCTTCACATATAGCTTGTTCAGTCAGTTCAGCCGAAGGTGATATTTTGGCAATATAGCCGGGATGCAGAAGCTAGAGGCTCATATGGTAGCAGAGAAGCCTGCTGACATGCGCTCTGGACATGCAGACTGCCCTCACTTCCTGCCTCTTCATGGCCCTTCTGACAAGCATCTATTTAAGTATAACTTGTAAGGTGGAGGAAGAAGGCACTTACAGCTTTTCTGTTAAGATTACATTGATTGCAAGAGACAGAATTATCTAACCTGCTATGAGACTTAGGTGAAGGGTCGCAGAATATGCTATTCTATCATGAGCCATTTTGCATAAGGATTATTTCTAGCTAATGGCAACTTGGAAAACAGGAGATGGAAGGGCATTCTTATCTCCTCTTTTCTTCCTGAATACAGGAGATAAAACTCCTATGGGAAAGATGCCCTCCTGGTACCAGCAGAAAAGAAACATTCTTCCGCGGGAGTCACAGCCAAGAGAATTCTGTGCAAACAGATCTTGTCAAGATACTTCTTATATTCCTTTGGCCTCCCCACATAATTTAGTTATTTTCTCACAATTGCCACTCTTTGCTCAACCTAATACAAAAGCATGTGGGTTTTTACCATTTCTTTGGGCCTTCATTTTCTTACTGGAGGCACATAAAAGCTGTGTTCAATTTATAAACTTTTCTCCTGTTAATTTAACTATATGCCAGTTTAATTCTCTGGCCCAGCTGGGACCTAAACTGGAGAGGGATGGAGGTTTGCCTTCTTACACAGGCATGCATGCCTGTAGCCCTTTCTCCCATGCATGCTCAGCTCTTTCTCCATTGCCCTCATTCTTCCCTGTGGCAGATGAGGTAGTTGGCAGATGGCAGGGAAAATGTATGATCTTAGGATTCTGTGAAGGATCTGGAGGGACAGGCTAAATTGGACCATTGCTGAAGGCAAGAAGAAACAATTACTTGTTTCCTTACAGATATTCTGACTCACAGAGCTAGTGAGGTGATGACTGATGTTTTGAGCTTATGTACATGACATGTATCATGACATGGCATATGCACATTACGTACACTACTTGAATTTTGAGTTGAAAGGTCACGTACCTGGTAAACTAGGTTGGCATTCTCATGCATTCCAAAAATTTCTGGGTCATCTATCAAAGGCAGATTTTCAATGTAGTCCTTAAATTCTTGTAGGCTGTCAGCCAGGGGTGCAAAATAGATGCCTATTATTAAAAACACAGACGAGGGGGTAAGAGTAAAGTACACAATACAATTGTATGAAAATGTCATCATAAAACCCCTTGTATTTTATACCAATTAAAAACAAAAAATAATTATGAAAAAGGATGCAGAAGATGAAAGTGTGTCAAATGGATTGGCTGCGTACTGCCAGGCTTGGTTCTTCTCTGCCTAGCTCAGATGGTGGCTGCCTTATTTGAAAAAGAGAATTGCTTTTCCTAAGCATCTTGGTTTCATCGCTGTGTCTAGTTTTGTTATATTTTCTTGAAGTCTTGAGCATCAGGTCAGTGTCCTAACCTTTCGGGGTGTCTCCTCCAGAAGACTTCAGGATTCTAGGATCCAGTGATACAAAGGGTCCACACTTAGGCTTGTGTTTGAGACTGCTTTCCTATTTGTTTGATAACCGCCAACAACCCTCTCCAGCTCCTCAAACTAAAAGCCACATTTGTAAAACATTGAAATCTAGGATTAGTCCATTTTCCCTAGTGGTGAAAGGATATACAGTTGAATCTAATCAGTCTCTTACAACTCAGTGTAGGAGCTTCTGTGAACTTACTCTGTGCTGATCAGCTTCTCCTTCCAAGGGGACAAACACCAAGGACCCTCATCCACCTACTATAATGAGCTATCCAGTTTGCTCTTTGGATTTATTGCTTGGGATAGCAGCCTTGATCTGGTGGTTTATTTTTCATAAGTTCATAGATCTTTCTTTTTTTTCACTCATCTTGTCATAATGGAAGTTTCTTCTATTTAATAGTATACTAGAATATAGCTCAGAAAATACATGTAGACAACACAGTTGACTTTAATACAGAAATAACTCCAAGTGGCTACTGTATAGTATGTATGTTTGTGTTCTTACTATTAAATCACCTTTAAACGTGTCAAGCATGGGGATGGGGACTGGACACAGGGTGCTCGGAGAGAAAACTGAAAGATGTTGTTAATGGCTTCTTAGGAAAAGCCTTTTTCATAATATTGAAAAGTCATTCACCTGATTCAGAGTATTTATAATCATCCTCTAATGTTTCGGGAGAAAAAAATCTTTTCAAGACAGTACGAAGGCATCTTTGATCCCAGGTGTCTGTAACTCTACCACCATATGTAATTTCACCTGAAAAGCAGTTTGCATTTTAAAATGTATTAGTGTTTGTTTTTTAAAATTGATAAACATACCCAAATTCTAATAGGTTTATTTATGTACACATTTATTTGGAATTGAAAGTGGAAAGAGCACATGAGAATTTCATTTCACTATGCTCTCAAAGATAATAAAAGTCAATTTTTAAAAAGCAGAAAAAGATCTAGCATACATTCTTTACCCTAATAATATTACTTTTCCAGATAAGAGAAACTTCCTTCCTTCTTCTTCTTCTTCTTTTGCTTCAAAATACTTATTTTGAGTCTTATCCCATCATTGACTTCAGCATTCTAAAGCATACCCACTTTCTATCAAACAGTGCTTCTGTTTGAGGTCAATGAGGAAAACAGGACTAAACATTTGTAGTGAGACATGAAAACTCTATACATACCTTATAAATAAATTATTGCTATCAAGCTAGGGAGGAAAAATAGATCCATGGTGAAAGAGAAAACTTGCCTCACAGAAATGTTAAGGAGAGTTAAAACTTACTGGTATACTGTGTGTCTTTCATAAAGAGGCTACTTTCAGTATGTTTCATTGTCATCCCAAAATTATGAGTAGGAAGGAACCTCACTGGAATGATCTCTAATGCTGATATCATTTCCTGGAAAAATTCCAGGTCCATTGCTACAATTCACCACTCATTAGTGTGGTGTTTCCAAGAGGATTTCACGGGTGATACTGACTGTTGTAAGGATTAAATCTGGTAATCCACAGGAACTGCTTAAAATAGCCCCTGGGATGCAGCAAGAACTATGAATTTTCCCTATTATTATTATTATTGGGGGAAAACATCTCCCAAATTTTCTGTGTGTAAATATTCACATGATGTGCTTATTACAATCTTTAATCCACAAAGGGGCATCAGAAGTCATCATGACCACTGCTAAACAGTAGGGGAGGACACTATCTTCACAGGGGCCAGGTGGATGTAAACCAACAACTTGGTGGCGCATAGCTGGATGCCCTGGCCACGTGCACATACTGACCAGTAATGTAAATCAGTGCATCCCAGGGAATCTTTCCTTCATGACAGTAAAGGTTGAGGTTTAGCAAAGCACATTCCCTGTCACTGTCATTAAATTCATAGCAGATATTCCAACCAAGGGGGCCAAATTTCTTTCTCTCCTAGAATGGAAAATAAGAATAGTTTAAAATTAAATTTGATAAACTTAATTTTGTATAAAATATTGAACAACAAAAAGGTTTCCATTAAAGTTGGACACCCCTTTACTACAAAATCAGTTAAAATCATGTAGTTCAACTTTAGCTAGGCTTTTACCAACCAGGGGAAGCACATCTTCCTCCCATACTGTCCCTCCCCATACTTCCAAAAAAAAATTTGCTATTACTGGAAATTCAGCCGATCTGTCAAAAGAAATTTTGTTCTTTAGTGTAAAATCCCCGCTAAAAAAATCCCAGCATAAAAATACACTATAATCATCTATCTGTGGAGAAGGAGTTTGTCCAGGGCTTTCAGTCAGGCTATACAATACTGATTACACACTGACTACATGCTGTTGTTGTTAGGCGCCATTGAGTTGTTGTCCGACTCACAGCGACCCCACATATAACAAGTGAAACACTACTGTCAGTGCTTCTCTGCTATTCACAGAGTTTTCAATGGCTGATTGTTTTTTGGGAGTGGTTTGCCAGGTCCTTCTCCCAAGCCTACAGCACCTGGTATTCCCAGGTGGTCTCCCATCCAAGTACTAATCAGGTCCAACAACATAATGATATTAAAAAATCAAAAACAAAACAAAAAACTGGTACACATAATCACTATCCTTGCAAGTTTCATGACATCCTGGGTTCAAATACAGAATGGGGCCCTTAGCTCTCACAAAGCTATTTGATAACTTTCACTTATTTATCACTATTTATTTATAGCATACTACACTTTGTTGCTCTTAAAAAGCAGAATCAAGTGTACCTGAATGATTGCATGGAAGAAACAAATACCAAATATTAGTTGTCTCCATTTCCTTCCAAGTATATTTTCTTCAAAAAATGAAGGTGTCATTTCAGTAAATGCTCGCCTGATATTTGAACGTAAGCCTTTTGGAGGCTCATTGGTTACCTGGATTTAGACAGAACACACGTGGTAGAGAAGGTAATTGTATAGATTTGCATTATTTCTGAATAGCACAGGTGGACCGAAGCCATTGAAAGGCTGTAGATAACTGATTCCTGGGGGCACTCCTGGCATGTGGGAGCCTGCTTTGTGTCTTGTTCAGCTACAGTCCAGGTAGACCAGTGTCGGGGATGTGTGGATCCTCAGAGCTATATGTTTGAACCACTTGCACAAGAACCCCAGGCACTTCCATTTGATATCTGTTTTTCTAAACATGGGCCAGAAAGCATGCTAATGTTTTCTCCATTGGATTTTGCACTTATCTCAAAATATGACTTTCTTCTATGATATCACATGACATGGGGCAGAGAGGGAAGAAGCATCTCTTGTTCCCCATTTGTAGGGGCTTCCCACACATTGGGAACTTCCTGTGTTGAAATCCAGCAGCTGTGCCACTTGTAGTCTCTCAAAGGCTGAGACATTTCCATAACTTTGGGAAGGGATCCATTCTCATCACCCTGTATACTCAATATTTTCTTATAGAGGGAAAGAGCTGGAAGAGTGGAGTGATCAGTATGAGTAGGATATGTAAAGATGGGCATTGTCTTGGGAAATCACTTCTCTGCTTGCTATCAGGTGAAAGGTTACTGACTTCTACCTTCCCACCCTGGCCACACAGACTTAGACCTGGTTCTGTGAAGGGTCTGCATTCCCTAGAGCCCCTAGGTGAAACCTCCAAAAGATCAGTCATTCCACATCCCAACCATAGGCTTACTTACCTTGACAGAATTCTGGAGGACTGTAACAGGAAATGTACTACTAGGCATGGAGCTTAGAAAAAGTCGGAAAGTGTCCTTGATAACTTGATCTATTTCAAATAAAGAGGAAACAACAGAAAAAGAAAACATTCAGCTTTAGTAGCACTTTTCTCTAAGAAATAATTATTTTAAGGAAGGAAAAAAATGCTGTAAACTCTGAAGACTAAGTTGATCTATTTCAAGTGTGTTGTAAACCATTTTAAGATGAGGGTGGGAGGAGTTTTGGAAACTTCACGCCAGGGGGATTGGATTAGAATTGGAAGAGAAATTTAGTGTAGGACTTTCAGTGATGCTTGGCAGTCATTTTATAGAGGGGGAAACTGAGGCCCTGAGAAAACAGGTGGCATGCACAGTCATGAAGCGATGGGGCAGAACTCTACTGAGGTCTGAGGACTTTAAGTCCAGAGGGTTTTATTTTGTCTCATTTCATTTCTTCTCTTTTCATTCTGTTTTTCAGTTTACTGCCCAAATGTGTATTATTTCATTCTGGTTCAAGTTAAACATCAGAACTCAAATGGATAGGTTATAAGTGACTTATAGTAAGGGTCAGAAGGGAACTCTTCTACCCACTTAGGATTTAGTGAGCTGCAAGCACTTAAAACCCACAAACCATGTTAGCTGGTCATCTTAGCCCATCCAGTCTCTCAGAGGAACTGGTAAATGGTCTTGTTCTGGCTGCAGTGACACTGAATGACGTCTCATGTGGTACCACTGCAGCAAACTGCTTCTGTGGTGCCTTCACTACCATTTTACCTCAATTAAAATCCTATCGTAGGGGACCATTGAGCTGTAGTGAAGAGGTGCTCCTCATCTTAATAGGTAGAATTGAGTAAAGTGGTTTCCAAGACTGGCTGTGTAGCTCTTACTTTCCAGAAAGCTTTCTACAGTTGGGGCACAAAGGAAGACCCCAGAAAGCCAGGCACAGGGGCACACACTTATAATTCCAGTCACTCAGGTAGGTGAGGCAGAAGGATCATTGAGTTCGAAGCCAGAGGCAGCCTGTAGAACTGAGAATGTCTCAAAATAAAAAATACAAAAAGGGACTGAGGGTGCAGCTCAGTGGTAGAGCACTTGCTTGGCATGCGCAAGGCCGTGGATTCAACCCCTACCCCAGGTACTGGAAATAAAAAACACTCCATAGAAAAGGCTCTGGATATCCGAGGTCATGGGTGGTTCTTCCTTATGGCCTCTTAGTTCTGTACTTCTTTTATATTACAGGGAAAGATTAATGCTCTTTCTTTGACCTAGGCCTGTGTTTCTATTTCTTCTTATCATGCCCATAGGTCATATATTTTAAATTCAAGTGGCCTCCCACAGAAGGCACTATGAAACAGAAATGATTCAGGGGGTCATTGCCTTAACTTGGAGTCTGAAGACTTGTTTTTGATCCTGGTTGTGTAACTTAGCTAAACCTGTCAAGTGCTCAAATTTGTCTTCTGTTATAAGAGGAAACACAATACCTACAATAAAGAGCTAAGAAGAACTACTAGAAGGACTGATTCAACAAGAAAAACTATATAAAATGGTATTATTATGCAGATGCTATGTGCTCAACATACTTGGATCTGTGAAGGTTTTAATTAGTTCTTCCATTGCCAACATCCAAGAAACAGCAAGATGGCAATTCTGCAAAAATACCCAGTTTCCTGATTTCATTGCATCTTTGATCATCTTCTCAGCAATGGGTCCTTGTCCTTGCCCCAGTGAAATTGACTGAACTCTGAATTGAACAACAGCAAAAGACTGTTTTATGCTATTTTAAGCAATACAGGTATTTAAAAAATGTAAGTATGTGGTATTTACATATATTTAATATGTAATCATATAACATGTAATATGTATGATAGACTCTTGACTACAATACACACACATTTCTAATCCTAATTCTGATATGCAAACATTTTTTATTTTCTTGTTTTTAAAAAACATTTTTATTGTAACACACACATAAAAAAGTGCAAATAAAAATACAGCTCTATGAATGATCACATTTGTGGGTGAGAAGAGAATTTTGCTAATCCCCAGACACATCTCCTCTATGTCCCTCTCCACCCCAACCATTTCCTCTTCCTTCTTCCTAAAGATGACCATTGTCCTAACTTCTAATAACAACCATATTGATTAATTTTGAGAAATTTAAAAAGTTTAAGCCTAAAATATGTATAGAAAAAGCACACAAATCATTAGTGTATGGCTTAATGAATTCTCCCAATGTGAAGATACATATATACCATTATGCAGGTCAAAAAATAGATCATTGTCAGCACTCTGTCAATCAGGATCCCTGCTGTTCTCCAAAGGCAACAACAATGTAGAATTCTAATACCATAGATTAATTTTGTTTGTATTTGAATTTCACATATATAGAATTACATAGTATATCCTTTTTCATTTCCTCTTTGCAATCAATGTTATATTTTTTACATTCATTCATGTTACTGTGTCATTATAGTTCATTTTTATTGCTGTAAAATATTCCACTATGTGATTATACCACAATTTATTCATCCATTTTGCTCTTGATGGATTTTTTTAGTTATTTCTGGAATAGTATTTGGATAATATAAATAATCTTGCAATTTTGTGTACATTTTGTACATGTTATTTTGCTCTTGCGATATATCCCTAGAAGTTGAACTGCTATTTGGCAGAGTATGTGCATATTTAAGTTTTGTATAATATCCAACTGACTTCTAAGATAATGTTGCCATTCCATCCTTCTTCTAGCAGTATGTGGAAGTTCCTGTTTCTCCACAGTCTGGCTACTACCTGGTAGATGTACAGTGGGATTTCATTGATGTTTTAAATTGTTTGCTTTTTTATTGGTCATTTGACTACTTCCCTTTATGCCTTTTGTTCTTCCTGCCTGACTTTTTAAAAATTGATATTCTAAGAGTTCTTTGTTGTTGTTGTTAGGTGCTGTCGAGTCGGTATCCGACTCATAGCGACCCTCTGTACAACAGAGGAAACACTATTGTCAGTGCTTCTCTGCTGTTCATAGGGTTTTCAATGGCAGATTGATTTTTGGGAGGGGGTTGCCAGGTCCTTCTCCCAAGCCTACAGCTTCTGGTGTTCCCAGGCGGTCTCCCATCCAGGTACTAACCAGGCCCGACCCTGCTT
>VMDO01022635.1:0-33143 GCA_007922755.1 Pedetes capensis | reverse complement strand
CCTTGCATGGGGTTCAAAACATTTGGTGGTTGTTCTGGCAGGTGTGTCCGAGGGTCATGGTACAGTGATTGCATCTTTGTCGTTGCCAAGCAGGAGGTGGGTTGCGTAAATGCAGCAGGGCGTGAATGAGGAAGGGTCGGGAGTTTCTCAGGGCCTGTTCCCAGCATCTCCCCCTGAAGCCCAGGGCCTGTCCCCAACAAGTTCTGTTGGGATCAGATACCACAGTGCTATGGCCGCAGGCCCAGGCCAACCTTGGCCTTATTTTATTTAGCCTTAACATATTGATAGAAACAGTTTGGTAGTCATTTTTGATAATGGAGTCAGTAATAACCGCATTTTGGAAATTTTACCCCTTAATGTATTTAGTTAAATCAAGACAGAGAATTCCTTAGGCAAAAATTTTAAGAACTACTAACTCATATAAAAGAAATTATGTCTAATATAGAATTTATTTGCAATTGAATATAACATGTGATCTAAGATAAATAATCAGTAAATGGGCTACTGTCATGGGCCAAATTCTATCACTGACATGATTTGGTATGACCCTTGAGCTAACAATCAATTTTTATATTTTCATAAGCTAAAGAAGGATATGTGGCTGAGAGCACACATAGCCTTATTGTTGTTAGATACCTTAAAGTTGGTGTCTGACTCATGGTGGCTCTATGTACAATAAGTGAAACACTATTATCACTGCTTCTCTTCTATTCATAGAGTTTTCAATGGCAGATTGGTTTTTGGAAATGGGTTGCCAGGTCCTTCTCCCAAGCCGACAGTACCTGGTATTCCCAGGCGATCTCCCATCCAAGTACAAACCAGGTCTGACCCTGCTTAGCTTCCAAGCTCTGATGGAAGTGGACACCACAGTGTGTGGCTGCGGGCAAAGATGTCCTGTAAAAGCTAAAAAGAGTTACTATGTAACCCTTACAGAGAAAGTTTCCTGATTCATAACAGATTTTGAATACAGATTCTTACTCCACAGCTCAAATATCTTGAGTACAAAAGTATGACAAGAAGATTTAACATCTGTAATAGATAAATTAAGGGGGCTGGGATTTCGCTCAGTTGGTAGAGTGCTGCGCTGCAGTCTCTGAGGTTCCGAGTTCAATTCCCAGCACCGCAAAAATGGGAGAAGGACCTGGCAATCCACTCCCAAGGCAATACTGAAACAGTCAGCCATTGAAAACCCTATGAGGGTCGCTATGAGTTGGATACCTACTCCAAGGCACCTACCAACAACAACAACAATAGATACATTAACATATGTTTAGAAGTTTACAAATGAAATTTTATTTAAAGTAGTAAAATGGAGGATAATTTCTTTGCCTACATCACTAATATTTTTTTTAATATATAAAAATGCTCACTCTGGTATCAGTGTATCTTGCAATAAGCCATGTTGTAGACCTGTGGGCACTTAAAGAAATTGTTACATACTCTAAACTCTTGAGAAAAACAAAATAAAACAAAACAACAACCAATAAATAAACTACTATTATTATTTTTCTTGGAAAATATGGGCAGAATAACTCAATCCACCCAGAACTTATTCAGCCTAGGTCATTTTTTTCATCTCCATTTATATAATATTGATAGTTTAAATGTTTTAATGAATATTTCATTTATTTCTGTGGCTCACAGAATGTGGTTAAGGCTCTGGAGAATCATTAATAATGAAAGGGACTCCTCTGCTTTTGCTGAGGTTCCTATGTAAATCTGGCACAAATATAATGCAACATATGCGTCTCACTACAAGTATTTAAATTCAGCCTACTCTGGTTTTTGGCACAGCCAGAAGTGGCGGGGAATTCCAAAATTCTAGCGATCCTAATAGAAAAAGACACTGTCTTGATATTGTTGTTGTTGTTGTTAGGTGCCGTCGAGTCAGTATCCAACTCATAGCGACCCTCTGTACAACAGGGGAAACACTATTGTCAGTGCTTCTCTGCTGTTCATAGGGTTTTCAATGGCAGATTGATTTTTGGGAGGGGTTTGCCAGGTCCTTCTCCCAAGCCTACAGCTTCTGGCGTTCCCAGGCGGTCTCCCATCCAGGTACTAACCAGGCCCGACCCTGCTTAGCTTCCGAGATCTGATGGGATCGGATGCCACAGGGCTATGGCTGCAGGCCGTCTTGATATTACTTAAACACAAATTTTCACATTCATTACAAACCTACCTAACCAATGTTGACTGCTGTTCAGCATACCCTCATGTGAAGAAAACAAAATGTAGTAGATCTTAAAGAGTTTTTTTGTTTTTGTTTTTGTTTTTTTTTTTAGTTAATAGGACCTATGAAATATCTCTTGAGGCCAAATGTCAATGTGTGATGGCTCCTTCATTTGTGAAAAATAGCTTAACAGTACTTGCCCAGCCTAGGATTGTTATTTTAAAAATGTGAGATATCATCCTAACCTCAACAATTGTACTACCATTATGAAATAAAAGAAAATGAACAAATGAGAAAGTATATTATAAGAGAATGATATTGTTTTTATAAACATATACTGGAATGTTTAGAAATAAAATATTATTAAGTTTGCAACATTTTCTCAAATATTTCAGAAAAATCAATACACATGTATTCACAAACGATATGTGAGTGTGTTTGTGTACATTTGCCATTTTGAAACCTATTTCCATACCTCCTGCCATCACCATTACCCATATACACACACTAGGCAACAAGGCCTCACAGTTCTCCTTAACTTCTCTAACTATTGTTGTTTCTAGGTGACATTTAGTGGGTCCAACTCCTAGCAACCCTACGTACTACAGAACAAAACACTCCTTGACTCTGTTCCAGGCACAAAATCTTTTTGAAGTTTAAGGAAACTATTGCAATCACTGCGTCAATTCATCTAGTAGAGGGTTTTCCTTTCTTTCATTGACCTTTCATGTGTCCCAAACATGATGTCCTTCTCCAGGGATTGGCCCCTCCTGAAAATATGTCCAAAATACATAAGATGCAGTCTAGCCATCGTTCATTCCAAGGAGCGTTCTGGTTGCACTTCTTCTCTGACAGATCTGTTGGGGTTTTTTTGACAGTATATGATATATTCAATATTCATCTCCAGCACCATAATTCAAAAGCATCAATTCTTCTCCTGTCTCCCCTATTAGATCTCCAGCTTTCACAACCATATGATGCGACTGAAAATACCATGGTATAATTCAGGCTCATCTTTGTCTCTGATGTGACATCTTTACTTTTCAGCACTTTAGAGAGGTCTTTTACTACAGCTTTTCCCAAAGCAATGTGTCTTTTGATTTCTTGCCAGCTGCTTCCATAGGTGTTGATTGTAGAACAAAGTAAAGCAAATGCTTGGAAAAACTCAACCTTTTCTCCATTTGTCATGAATCTGCATACTGACTCAGTTGCAAAGATTTTTGTTTTGTTGATGTTGAGGTGCAGTCCATACTTAAGGCTGTATTCTTCGATCTTCATCAGTAAATATTTCAAATCCTCTTCAGTTTCAGCAAGCAAACTTGTTTCATCTTCATAATATTGGTTATTAATGAGTGTTCCTCCAATGAAGATGCATTTTTCTTCACAAAGTCCAGCTTCTTGAATAATTTGCTCAACACAGAGATTAAAGAGGTAAAGTGAAAGGATACATGCATTACATACACCTTTCTTGACTTTAAACCAGGCAGTGTTTCATTATTCTGTTCCAATGACTGTTTCCATGTCCATATACAGATTCCTCGTAACTACTCTGATATTCCCATTCTTTGCAATGTTATCCAGAAACATTGTCAGATTAGTGCCAGAAAATGAGGCCCCTGGTTGGAAAATACTGAAAAGATGACTGGGAAAGAGTTGCCTCCTCAAAGTAGATGCTACCTTAGTGATAGATAGGAATGGAGTAACGCACCCAACAATCTCCATGTGCTGATATGGCATGACTCAAAATGAGAAGGAACAACTGTAAACGTACATTTTTTTGAAGAATTTTTTCCCTTAGGATAGGCCCTTGAATTCACATTTCTTAGAAGACTTACTCTAGAAAACATACAATCATAATTTCTTTCTTGCCCACTAGATATGTAAATTCCCTGGCCTCTTACCAGACTACAATTCAAAAATGTCATTCTCCAGGGCCAAGCAACAATTTGTCTGAAATATAGGTATCAAAAAAAATAAAGTATCTCTCCCAGCCTCTGTGGGAGGGCAGCATTCTGATTTAAATACCCATTAGCAGATACAGATAGACTAATAGTGTTGACCAATCTCCCCCCATAATACCCTCCAGTACTTTCCTCTATTTCATCCTAGCATTTAAAAATACTCTAGCCTTTGTCTCAGAGAATCTCTCCCTCTTAATTCAATAGTCTTGAATAAAGGCTTATTTGCCTATGTAACTCCAATCAGTACAATTCTTCTTTGACAACATAGAGACTTACTTATATAGCCACATACCCAGAATGAAAAAAATAAGTAAGCAAATATAGTGATATTAACTTTGGGGGGATGCTGAGTAAATGAGGAACTTATACTATTTTGCAACTTTTCTACATGTTTGGAATTCCTTCAAAACAAAAAGCAAAATCATAATGCAAAAATATTCTATCATATCTAGCAAACTATTTGAGTGAAGAATCAAAATATTAAATTCTAAAAGCCAATAGCACAAGTCGAGATGGATCTGTCAACACTATACATTACTAAGAAAAGCACTGAGAAATCATTATACTTTGACATTACACATAAGTAATTATTCTCAGGAGCCTAGAGACAAATTTCACTCTTTTGTACAAATGTAAAATTTCTTTCATCTTGAAGGCCAATTAGCAATGTAAACTATTTTAAATATTTTACAAGAAATTCAAAGGCAGAGATCAAAGGGCTACAGAGACTTAGAGATATTTTCAGGAGTTCTACGGTCCAGTCACACACTCAAAGAGTAATTTGTTCTATGATATCCTTAGGGGGTAACTATCTTATTCCTCTATGATTCCTTTGAGTAGCAAGCATCATGCTCATTTCAACTTTCAACTTCTATGGAATAAAAAGTAATATGTATTCTCATAATTTCACTCATTAATCTTTGCTCTATCATCTGAAGTCACTTGAAATTAGTTCACCTGTATACTTCTAAATATTCAAAACATCTTTCATCTACCTTTTCAAGCCAAGTATTTTTAAACAATCTTCTTTAAGCACCAGGGCTTCTCCCTTGGTGCTGTTCCTTGTAGAATGCAATGTTCAAATCAACACAATATTGAAGACATGGCCAGACAAGGTCCAAGTGCTAAAGATGGTCAAATGGTGATAGCTTCCCCAAAGGGAGGCAGCAGTTTTTCTGGCAGGGCCAGAGGACCAGCATGGGTCATGATGATAAGGCAAACCATGGCATTTGTGGTTCAAAATGGTAGGTGTGTTGTGTTTCATCAGACTTATTTTTTAAGTAATTCTGTGGTTCCCAGATTGTTCTTGATTTCTTTATTCCCACCCATTATGCAAGTTTCATCTCCCAGTCTCTTCAGCAAGTTTTTCAATATATTGCTTTACTGCTCAAATCAGTAAATTTGCTTATTCCAAAATCCCTGTCCAACACTGATGTTTTCAACTAATCACCTTGTTAGCAGGACGTGCTGGTCCAGGTTCTGTGTTACCACACTCCCATGAGAGGGAGCCAGGATGTGGACAGCCTACCTCAGTCATTGGTCTTATTTATAAATGATTTTACAAACAGACCCAGATGGGAACTTAGAAGATGGTTTTATTTTAGAATCAAAAGGAAGAGAATGAGAGTGAGAGGCTTCAGGTGAACAGGTTGGGGGCCTAGGCCCATGTAAAGAGAAAGAAGAGAGACAGAGCAGGTCAGGGAGTTAGATTGGAGTGAGGAAAGGGAGATGGATAGGTAAAGAAAGAGAAAGTTATGCTTTCTGATATAGAAGTCAGAAAGGAGGCAGGCCTAGCAGTGAGGATCTGTGAACAGAGGCATTTATACATCTGAGTTGGAGGTTAGGAATCATATAAGTTCATCAGTGAGGCTGTGGGCATCCTCAAACATCTAGAATTGCAGACCGATGTGGACATCTACAGGCTTTTGTGGGTTGCTCTGAACTTTGTTCTAAGCTTTAGAAGTCTGGACACTGAAGATGTTGGACTTTGTGGATTTCTGTGGGTGTCTGGACTCTGTGGACTCTGGTGAGAATGGTGAAAACTGAGAACATCTACACTGTGCGAAGAACTGAAGATAGTGCTGAGACAGTGGACACTGCAGATTCTGGACACTGCATCAAGGAGAGAGGCTTTGGGGGGTTAAATCCCCATCTCATTAAAGGGACAGATATCCCTCCACTCTCTTTGATCTTGTCCTCAGGTGAGTCAGATTTCTCTCACCCCACTGCATGCTATAAAACAGCCTGCTACAAATGAGGGTCCCTTCCCCAGACCAGATATGGAGGCTCCTGTGGACTTCATATGCAGAGTTCTGGTTACTAATTTGACCATTTATAAAGAGATACAGGTTGCAGACCAGGTTATCTGAAAAAGGGTATTATCTCTAGCAACCATGCTGTTTGCAAGTATATTCTTTATCATGGAAACACTGACCACCAGTCCAAGGCATTTGTCTCAGATATATACTAATATTCATATATTGATATTCATATCTCAGTTAACTGAGAAACAAATTGGCTGAGAAATTGGTGGCTGGGGAATAGGTTGCCTCAGAGGCCTCTTTATTCCCTTTCTTCCTGCCTGTCACCCCTTTAACAAGCTGATTATGAAACATTTATTCTATGAAAGTTATGTGCTTATCAAATGCTATAAATAAATACAAATAAGTCATAGCCCTGGCCAAATTGCCATAATCTCCTGCAAAGTCAATCATACCATTAGCATTCATGAATTTATTTAAGTGAATTATTACTAGTTTCATCTTGTATCTTGGAAAATTTACCTTTTGAGATGTTTTCAGCCCATAATGGCCATGCACCATGGAATCAAGGCTGAAACAAGGAACCTTGCACTTGTTCTTAGATTAGTAATGATGAACACAGTCTGAAAGTAAAGGCCTACATTTGAATGGGAAGCACGGAAGGAAATCAGACATGGCAACTACTGACATTTTAACTAAAGACCGAATTACAGAAAGAGAAGTTAGAGATTCTGTCATTAAGCTGTAATCAGAATGGGAGAGATACTGGGGAAAATATTGGAAATTTTGGGGATGGATTCCAGGCCATTTTGTTACTTACTCAAAAACAAGAGCCACCTTTTCCATTTATGAGAAATAACTGAGTTCAGCCTTAAATTTAGAACAGTGCTGCTATGTTTAAATACAGCAGATCATGTGGGAAACTTTTGATGCTAATGAATGGCAGCTACATTCCACCAAGGGTCATCCTCAGGGAGACTTCAACTAAGTGATCATACTTTAACCTCAATGTTAATTCAAGGAGAATCTCCTAATTCTAATATATTGAAATAAACATAGTAGGTCTGGGTTCACATTACTTAAATTTGCTCTGATTTTCTAGAATTTTACCACATTTTTATTCCTGGTTTATATATGTATATATAGTTGTTTGTTGCTGTTAGGTGCTGTCAAGGTGAGACTAACTCATAGTGACCCTAACAGGGTTTTCAATGGCTAATTGCTTCAGGATTGCTTTGGGAGCAGATTGCCATACATACATACGTGTGTGTGTGTGTGTGTGTGTGTGTGTGTGTGTGTGTGTGTGTAGCCCTCAGCCGTAGCCCTGTGGCATCTGATCCCGTCTGATCTCAGAAGCTAAGCAGGGTCGGGCCTGGTTAGTACTTGGATGGGAGACTACCTGGGAACACCAGGTGCTGTAGGCTTAGGAGATGGACCTGGAAACCCACTCCCAAAAATTAATCTGCCATTGAAAACCCTGTGATCATCAGAGAAGCACTGATAATAGTGTTTTGCCTGTTGTACATAGGGTCACTATGAGTCAGATACCAACTGGATGGCATCTAACAATAATAACAATTCATATATTTGTATATTCATTTGTCCTAGAGCCTTTTACATTGAGGTATCTTCCAATTTTTGAAGCTTATTTACAGTCTAGATTTTATTTAGTAAACAATATATTCATTAAATACTAAGATTACTTTCTGCCATGAAAATTTTTTGTCAGCAACATTTAACTCTTAATACATACACACACACACACACACACACACACACACACACACACACACAATCTTTCACTTTTAAAACATGCAAAACAAACTTCACCAGATATGTTTGAGCTATTTAAAGAAATGAAAATAGTAGTAGTTTAGGCCTAGCAATAAAAATATGACTCATGGTGATCCACTCATATTTCAAATCAACTGCAATCTCATGTAGTATTGAGTTTAGCTGATTAATCACGCTTAGTTGTAAATCTTCAAGGCAGTGTTGTCTGTGGAAAGAAAACAGACTTTGAAGTCAGACTGAACTGTCACAGCTACTAGCAGTAAGTCTTAGAGAAAGTAACTGAACCTCTCTGTGCCTCAGGTTCTCGTGTGTTAATTCAAATTATTTATGCCACCTTATGGTGGAAGATAATAGATGAAACTGTGAAAGCCTAACACAGACACTGGAACCCAGAAGTTAGGTAGAAAATAAAGCTCTTGTCTTTTTATACAACCTGGCCCCTGCCTTTCCCCTCTCTCTTATTTTTGCTTCATTCCTCATTTCAATCTCTACTTGCTCTTTTCATGGGAACTTCCTAGCCATGACATTTGTTAGAGAGTTGTCTGAAGGATTCTATGAGGATTGATTTATTTAATCTTTTCTGTGAAACAGTAATAACTTTTCTAACAAAATACATGGGTTTATGTAAGCAAGCCCTTGCAAATAAAAGTAATACATCTATGATTTTCTTGCAATCACATTTATGACATTTCCATTAATATTATTTAGCTTTTTGGTTTTGGTTATTTCCTGCTAAGAAATAGTAGTAGGTGTCAAAGATTTAAAAATATTGAGCAGAGAAACTTAAAATTGAGAAATTCTACTGGCATTTATTTTTAATGTTTATGTACTGGTGAATAGGGAAAACTTGACATTATTTGACTTTTGTGCAAGTATATTACTCAATATTCATGATGCAGAAATTAAGGTCCAATGGTATGATTCTATAACACTTTCATGTGTCCTAGGGCCTTTTACATTGAGTTATCTTTCAATTTCAGAAGCTTATCCATAGAGTATAGATTTCCATTCTATTTAGTAGATAATATATTTATTAAATACTAAGATTACTATCTGCCATGATATTTTTTGTCAGCAGAATTTAACTCTTAATCCTTATGTAGAAAACTCAGAGAAAGTATGGCCTTGGCTGATGGTTTTAGTCAGATATATATGCCATCTTTCCATATTGCTTTGGGATTCATTGTGGAGCAGACCTTCATCTCAAGAGAAAATTTGTAGTTTCTCTTTATTTGATAATCAAAGAATCACAATTCTACTACAAAACAGGTCCAGGGAATCTTTTCTACCCTTACTGGTACTGCCTTAACTCTGGTTTTATCAACATTTATATTAAGTGCTACCATATGTTCTTATCTCCTCTATTTTCTTCAAGTACCTAAACATCCATTTCTTTATTCAGCAAGTAAGGTAGCTAAATAGTCAAAAACCCATTCATTCCAAGTTTTTTCCTTTCCCAGGCATTATTCTTTATGTAATAATGGATATAAAAAAGAGATTTTTGATATAATAAACCAAAATTAAATATCAAAAGTTACATTATAACTGCTTCAGTAGAGATAAGAGAGTTAAGTTAAAATATTAGAAGATTGAGAGACTGATTACATAGAGATGTTGAAAAAGATTGAAGAAGAGGAAGGAGTCAGAGTCCTCTTAAGCTCCTTGCTTGATGTCTGAGTGAACAGTTCTACTACTCATTAAAATATGATACTTAAGAGAAAAATTACTTTTGTCTCAATGTATTGTGTTCATTTTGAATTAGGATGAGTTTCAGTTTTCTGTGGGAAAATATATTAAAGCATATTTCAAGATGTGGTATAAGAAGACTGGAAAGAAAAATCCACTTTCAAGAGAATATAGAAAGCTAATGAAAAGTGACATGTTATATTTCTTTTAACAAGAAATCCAGAATAAAAAATGTTGAAACATCCAAAAGATAATTCGGCATATTGACTTGGAACATAGAATAAGTATAAGTTAAAAACAATCAATAAAACATCAGAGAAAATAAGAAGGCTCAGCAAGAGCATATCTAATGAAAAGAAGAGAATCAAGAGGTCAGAACTGCTCAGATAGAACAAGCGTAGGTGTTCACCTGTTGATGAATGGATAAAGAAAATGTGATGTACATACACACACACACACACACACACACACACACACACACACTGAAACATTGTGCAGTCATAAAAAAGAGTGAAATTGTATCATTGGCAGCTAAAATGGATGAGCCTGGAAGACATCATGTTAAGTGAAATAAGCCAGACACATAAAGATAAGGACCCTATATTCTCTCTCATTTGTGGAAGAATAAGTCAGCACGAATGTTAAATATTGATTATTAGAAGTTAGGAAGAGGGGAGGCGAGGGTGGGTGCTGGATTTGATCAGTGCATGCTAAATGCATGTATTAAAATATTACAATAAACTCCATTATTGTATGCAACTAATTCATATTAATGAAAAATAAAATTAAAATAAATAAGTAGTCACAATAATGACATGGTAGGTAAAATAATAAAAATGAAAAGTCCCCCTGGGTAAAACAGTTATGGTTTGGAGAGAGGCTGAGAAGCTAATAAATAAGAAAGAGAAGGGAAGTTGGAGTATTGACGAGAAGAAGAAGGAGAAGGTGATGTTCCAGAAGAAAAGAGAAAAATACTCAAAGGGAGAGGTTAACAATGAAAAGAAAGATAGGGAATAAATATTCACTGAAAATGGCAATAAGAAGGCCATTAAAGATATGAAGAGCAATTTCATTGTAGTTGTGGGAGCAGAGGCTGGTAGCCTGAAAGAAATTGTTTTTTATAAAATGTTATTTAGGTTTTAGAATCTTTCATGAAAGAAAGTGCGAATGAGATATAAAAAAGAGATACTCTGCTTACTGGCAGAAGGAGAGATTTGATTAATGATTAGTTTCAAGCTGAACTTTGAAATGCAAACACAAATTTTCTTCTGAGAACAGAAGAAAGTCAGGATGTATATAAACATACGTATTTGTATGGTTGGGAATGGAGAGCTGACAGTGTTCTTCATGATTATCTAATTTTTCTCTATGAATTAGGGGTAGAATTTACTGATGAAACAGATGGGTGGCTAGAGCATGTATATAAATCCTAATCAGTGAGAAGGACAAAAAGAAAGTTTAGTGCAGGACTTCTCACAATGCCACAGAGACTTGGGGTTTATTTACCCATCCTGGATTCCTCCATACCCTATAGTCATACTTGTTTTTTTTTATTTCTTTGTATTGTTCATTTAAAAGTCATCCTGCCTTGTCTAAAACCCTCTAAGAAGTTACGTGTGTGTGTGTGTGTGTGTGTGTGTGTGGTTTCTTAGTACTTGGTATATAGTTCAACTATTTAGTTGCAGTGTTCTGTTTCTTTTATTTGTGATAGCAGCATTACTTATTATAACAAATGAAATGCCAGGTATTATTTTAATGTTTTATCTCAACAAAATGAAATGAAGTGCCCACGGTCATTACTTCAAAAATAAGGAGACTAGGCAAAAGAATTAAGTCACCTTACTATTAAGAGAGACTGAAGTAGTAACTCATTCCAGAAACCATGCTTTTAATCATTTTGATATTCTGTTCTTCCTTCATATATTCTTTAAAACCAGGGTGGCATAATTTTTACTTTATGTATTCTATACCTTTGTCAGTGTCTGTTTTAGTGTAAGTGCTCATTAATAAATATTACTTAAAGAATATAGAATAATATTACTTAAAGAAAGAATAACCAATAGACATCAGTTATTACTTTGTATCTTCTCAAGGAACTACTTAGTTTAAAAAAATATATTTTTAATCATGGCAAGATATTCTTTCCCTGTTTATTTGACCTGATTATTTGGAATGGAAATGGTAAATACAAACAAATCATATTCCTTAATCTCCTTTATTCACAAAATCCTTTTGATAAATTTGTTTATTATGGTTTGTCTTTTAATTAATATTACTTTCCCTCCCATAAGTATATATCCTTAAGCATTATTGATTCCATAAACACTTATGATATGAAAGTGAGAATTGCTGGACTATTTCTAAGACACTCCATGGACATGTTGGTCATATTTGCAAGTATATGCAAATTAATAAGCAAAAGTGAAACTACAATTTTAAAAATATCATATTACTAATATTTAAAGCTGATTGACTATGATTGCATTTCATTTATTTTCCATTACACATAGTTATGAGTATTTTAGAACAACATGTATATTTGTGTTCATTTTACATAACAATTCTAGTCAAACTTTTACTCAGACACAGGAAGCATTTAATAGGCTGCTTAGCACATTATAATACCACATATATTATTTTTTCTTTTACAAAGAAATATATCTAGATATAAAAACTCTTCCAAAATATCAAATAATATTTAAGAAATTACCAAAAAAGAATTTCATAACTTCTGAAGAAACGGTTATTAAGATTAGGGTTATTTCCCAAGGCCGAGTTGAAGAAATTTTACATGATAAAGTAGACTAGCTTGTGAAGATTTCTGAAATAAGAAAAACGTACTGAAATATGTAAAGATAGATAATTATAATCTACATAGTTATACAAGTAGAAATATATTTAACAGTTAATGTTTAAGAACATAAAGGAAAACTCAGTTATTTCATGAAAGTTAAACTAGCAAAATGTGCAGGCCATGAAGAAATAAGTCATAGGAAATTTTGATCAATGAGAACCTTAGTTTAATGACTATTTATTAGACTTTTTAACATTAAGTAGATGGTTTACATGAAGATTAACTCATTCATAAAATTACATACAAATAACAATTAAATATGTTTAACTTTGATGAATTAATTTGATAATTTTTCATGTGAACATTAAAAAATTCCAGTAGAAAACAATATCCTTCAAAGTAGATTAATCAACATATCAAAATAAATATTGAAATAGTAATATTAAATAATCATCAACAAGTTACTTTCCATAATATTTTATATGCATATTTCTAATTTGTTGTTGTTAGGTGCCATCAAGTCAGTGTCTGACTCAGTGACCCTATGTACAATAGATGTAACATTATTGTTAGAGCTTCTCTGTTATTCATAGGGTTTTCAATGGCACATTGTGTTTTTGGAGTGGGTTGCCAGGTCCCTCTCCCAAGCCTACAGCACCTGGTGTTGCCAGGCTGTCTCCCATACAAGTACTAACCAGGTCCAACCCTATTTAGCTTCAGAGATCTGATGGGATTGAACACCACAGTGGTATGGCTACAGGCATTTCTAATTAACTATACTTTAAATACTTGTTATTGTTGTTGTTGTTAGGTGCTGTCAATCGGTATCCAACTCATAGCAACCCTCATAGGGTTATCAGTGGCTGACTGTTTCGTGATTGCCTTGGGAGTGGGTTGCCAGGTCCTTCTCCCATTTTTGCAGTGCTGGGAATTGAACTTGGGACCTCAGAGACTGCAGCACAGTGTTCTACCAACTAGGCTAAATCCCAGCCCCTTTAAATACTTAATTGACCACAATTGAACAAAAAACAGCTAAATGAATTTTATCATAGAATAAAAAACAATGCTCTCTCATGAACAAGCTTTTAGTCTTTGTTCACACACAAAATTTTGAGTTAGTTCATAGAATTTATTAATACAAATGGAAAGACGCTCCACTTCATCCTTAACTAAAGCTTAAAACCAATGCCAACAATATATTCTGAAATTTTCAAGTCTAGACAAAAAGAAACTTATAATAATATACATTTCAAACATTCTTTCCTATAGTGCTTTTTGAACAATTGTGTTTGTCTTTTTAATGGTTACTCATTATTAACTAATCTCCTGTTTCCTAGTGTAAAATGTTTAGAATAGTTTAAAGTATATGTTTCCATCAAAATTGTATTTTTCTAAACAAGATTCTTTGTGCTCTTGGTGCTTTGCAAATTTCTAAAGTGACTAGGAGAGAAAGTATTAATAATTAAAAAATAGTTGGAAATATTTTAAATATACTATACTTGTAAGTCAAGATACACTAGGACTTTTCTCAACCAAAATGTATTAATATATAGACTGAAATCTACTTACGCAGGACTATAAAAGCCCTAATCTAATTTCTGCTTTTAGTATCTAGTGTTGACATGCTTGTATCTATAATTGGTTGGAATTGCCTCTGGTTGGCAATTATCATCCCTGCCTCTGAGAGTACAAAATAATCAAATTAGCAATAGAATGAACATTTGATATCAGAAAGTCATCATAATAGCTGGAGTGTACAATAGAACTTTGTAGTGTAAGTAATGGAAATTTTCATCTTAGAACCCATACATACAAAATAAATCTTATATAAGTTGGATTATTTTATGGTTCTTTTCAATATACAAAGTAGGCCTACTATGTTCTTTTCTATCCATACAATGTGAATGATGGACCTCTGGTGTTGTGCAAAAAACTACATATTTTGATCATTTTTTATGCCATCATTATTTCCAAATTTTTCTAAGATTACATCTCAGCTAAATTTATTATCTCTTTTGATACACTATTTTTGGTATCACACTCAATGTAGTTATATTTTCTGTTGACATACTTATTAGAAATATTCTATACATATTTTCCACATTTTCTTCACAGTATATTCACTATTTATCCATTAGCACCCATGACACAAAGAAATATTGTGTTACTTTTCAAATTATATATCTATACTCATTATTTAGGCTGAATGCTCTTCTATTGACAGCATACATGTGCTAAACTCCTCATTGTCTTTTCGTAAGGTTATCATAGTATATAACTTACTTCTCTTCACTTATTTCCCTTAAAATGTATTTTTAAGAAGTTAAAATGTGCTCCCACTCATGCCTCCCAGTTTGCCATACTGTGGGGGCTTGCATGTTGCTGTGATGCTGAAAGCTATGCTACTGGTATTACAGATAGCAGCAGGGCCACCCATCATGGATAGGATTCAGTTCAGCTTCCAGACTAAGATAGACTAGAGAGAAGGACCTGGAGGGCCACTACTGAAACAATCAGCCATTGAAAACCCTATGAAAACCAGAGAAACAGAGTCAGATAGAGTGCCAGAAAATGAGTCCCCCCAAGTTGGAAGGCACTCAAAAGATAAGAGGGAAGAGTGCTTCCTCAGACTAGAGTCTACCTTGATGACAGAAATGGAGTAAAGCCCTAGGGACCTCCATTTTCTGATGTGGCAATACTAAAATGAGGAGGAACAACTGTAAATATCCACTAATAAGTAGGATGTGGGATGTACATAGTATGAATCTAGGAAAATTAGAAATCATCAAAAGGGAAATGAGGCACATAAACATATGCATTCTAGGCATCAATGAGCTAAAATGGGCTAGCATTAGACATTATGACTCAGTACTCATATGGTCTACAATGTTGGGAATGAAACATTAAAGAGAAATGTGATTGCATTCATCAACAACAACAACAACAACAACAACAACAACAAACCTCAAGATCTATGCTGAAGTACAATGCTGTTAATAACGAAATAATATCCATATACCTACAAGGAAGACCAGTTAATATGACTATTTTTCAAATTTGTGCACCCTCCACTAATTCTAAAAATGAAGATATGGAAGATTTTTACAAGCTTCTGCAATATGAAATAGGTCAAATGTGCAATCTGGACATAGTGACCATTACCAGTGAGTGGAATGATTGGAAACAAAGAAGAAGGCTCAGTAATCAGAAAGTATGGCCTTGGTGAAAGAAATGATGCTGGAGACCACATGAAAGAATTTTGTCATACCAATGACCTTTTCATGGAAATACATTTCTTCACGAACATAAATGGCAACAATACACATGAAATTCACCAGATGGAATATACAGGAACTAAGTTGACTACATTCTGGAAGGAGATCATGGAAAATCATAATATCAAATATCAGAAGGAGACCAAATGCTCATTGTGGATCAGACCATCAACTGCTCATATGCAGGTTCAAACTGAAACTGAAGAAAATAAGAAATGTACAAGAGCCAAGGTATGAACTTGAGCATACCGCATCTGAGTTCTGAGACCACCTGAAGAACAGGATTAAAACATTCGACGCTAATGACAGAAGACCAGGTAAATGGTGGCATGACATCAAAGACATTTTTCATGAGGAAAGCAAAAGGTTATTAAAAAAAACAGGGAAAAAAAGACCAAACTACATGTCAAAAGAGACTGAAACTTTCCCATGAATATCCAGCAGATGAAGTAAAAGGAAGATATGATGAAGTTAAGGAACTAAACAGAAGATTTCAAAGTCCAGCTAGAGAAGACAAAATCAAATATTATAATGACATGTGCAATGATCTGGAGACAGAAAACCAAAAGGTAAAAACACATTCTGTTTTTCTCAAACTTAAGGAATTGAAGAAAAATGAAAAGCCCTTAGTGGCAATAATGAAGAATTCAACAGGAAACATATTAAACAACACAGGAAACATTAAAGAAGATGGAAGAAGAATACAGAGTCATTATCCAAAGAAATTGGTGGATGACCAACCATTTCAGGAGGTTGCATACAACCAGGAACCAATGATACTGAAAGTCTAATTGCAAGCTGCCCTGAAGGACTTGGCAAAACACAAGGCTCCAGGAATTGATAGAGTACCAATAAAGATGTTTCAATAAACAGATACAGCACTAGAGGTGCTAACATGCTTACGCCAACAGATTCAGAAAACAACTACCTGGTCAATTGACTGGAAAAGATTCATATTTGTGCCTATTCCCAAGAAAGGGGATTAAACTATATGTGGAAGTTGTCCAACAATATCATTAATATCACATGAAAGCAAAATTTTACTAAAGATCATTCAAAAGCATCTACAGTAGTATTTAGACAGGGAACTGCCGATAAATCAAGACTAATTCAGAAGAGGAAGGGGAACCAGGGAAATCATTGCTGATGTCATGTGAATATTAGACAAAAGTAGAGAATAATAGAAAGATGTCTATGTTTTATTGATGATGCAAAAACATTTAACTGTGTGGATCATAACAAATTACAAATACCACTGTGAAGAATGGGAATATCAGAGCACCTAATTGTACTCATGAGGAATCTATAGATTGAATAGGAGGCAGTCATTCGAAGAGAACAGGGAAGTACTGCTTGGTTTAAAGTCAAGAAAGGTATATGTCAGAGCTGTATCCTTTCACCTTTCCTTTTCAATCTCTATACTAAGCAAATAATCCAAGAAGCTGGACTTTATGAAGAAGAATAAGGCATCATGATTGGAGGAATACTCACTAACAACCTGCATTATGCAGATGACACAACTCTGCTTGCTGAAAGTGAAGAGAATTTGAAACATTTACTGATGAACATCAAAGAACATAGTCTTCATTATGGATTGTGCCTCAACATTGACAAAACAAAAGCCATTACAATTGGGTCAGCTCACAGCTTCATTGGAAATGGAGGAAAAAAATGAGGTTGTCCGAGATTTTGCATTTACCTGGTTCTACAATCAACACCTGTGGAAGTAGCAGTCAAAACATCTAAAGACATTACATGGGGAAAAGCTGTGGCAAAAGATCTCTTTAAAGTATTGAAAAGTAAAAATATCACCCTGAAGACAAAGGTGCATCTGAATCATACCATGGTGTTTTGAGTAGCATTATATGGTTGTGAAAGCTGGACATTTAATAAATGAGACAAAAGACAAATTGATGCTTTTGAATTATGCTGCTGGAGACAAGTATTTAATATACCATGCATTGCCAAAGGAACCAACAGGTCCATCCTAGAGATCTTCTGGCATTTTCTAGATGGATAACATTTTAAAGATCTTTGTCTTCCTGACTCTCAGTTGACTTTTTGCAAAACAGGAATTTTTCTCATTATAAGGCATTTAACTCAGATAGATTTGACAGTGGAATTACATGGAAGTAAGAATTAACGTGGGCTGCACTTTAGCTCAGTTGGTGGAGTGCCATGCTGTGCTCTCTTAGCCCCTGGGTTCCATCTCCAGCACCACAGAAACGGGAGAGGATGTGGCAATCTACTCCCGAAACCATCTCAAAATAGTCAGCTCTTAAAAACCCTCTGAGGATTGCTTTGATTCCAACCTAACTTGATAGCACCTAACAAAAAACAGCAAGAATAAATGTGTACCTGAGGAATTCAAATTTAATAAGGTCTGTTAGAATGCCTTAAAATTGATGTTAGCTCAAAGAAATGTCATGACCTAAAGGGTTAGTATATTTACTTGAACACTGTGTTGCCTAAAGCACTTCAGCAGAAAGAACTAAAAATTCCTCACTATAACACTAAAGTATAGAAATCAGGGCTTGTATTAGGATATTGAGCACAGAAATAGGCATGAAAAGACTTGCTTGAGGAAAATTTCAAAAACCAGAAAAAATTACAATTCTTTAGTTTAATAGAGTAAAAAGTACATTGCCTTAGTTCTAGTTAAAACTGACATTATAAATGGTTATATGTAAGAAAATAACAACAAACAGTGGACTTTATGGTTCAGCAAAAATTAATATTTAAATTAGATTTGATTTGTAGTTTTTAAATCTGTGCTTTTCCATTTGGTTTGTAGTTCACAGTTCAGTTAACGACCTTGCTAAAACATATGATGCTTTGCTGCACAGCCGAGAGCTATAGAATAGAATAATATATTAAGGTGAAATATGAGACTTGTATTTTCTAGACTTACGCAGTAGAAACATAGAGAAATTGAGATCAGATTGAAGTAAAGTAAATCAGACAGCATGAATATGAAAAATAACACTAACCTAAAAATGATCACAGGTTTTTCCATGTTCCTTTACTGGAGAATAAAAACTAATAGCTCAGAGTATTAGTGTTTCTCCAACTAGGAAATATGTTTGCACAGATTAAGAAAACTAAGAGTTGAAAAATTATTAGTATTATTTATTTATTTATTTATTTATTTATTTATTTATTTATTTATTGTGTGGTACTTGGAGATGAACCTTGGGTCTCACATTTACTTTGCAAGTTCTCTACCACTGGGCTGCATCTCCGGTTCATTTATTTTTTATTTTGAGTCACCGTCAAGTTACAAAGGCTCTCTGGCCTGCAACTCACAATACTCCTGGCTCAGCCTCTTGAGTCACTGGGATTACATGCATCTATCACTGTACCTGAATGGTTATCGTTGTTGTTAGGTGACATGGAGTCAGAGCCAAGTCATAGCTACCCTATATACTTTTACATAGGGTTTTCAATGGCTGATTGTTTCGAGATTTCTTTGGGAGTGGTCTGCCACGTCCTTTCCCATTTTAATGGTGCTTGGGGATTGAACCCAAGGCCTCAGAGAACTCAGAGCGGCACTCTACCAACTGAGTTAAATGTCGGCCCTAAGGGTTATTAGTATTTATTAAAGAAAGAGACCACTGGCTTCTGAGAAACAGTGAGCTGAAAGAACAACTGTATTATTCAGAAAAATAATTCTATCTATAATATTGAGTCAGCCATGTTTAACAGTTTTTTGTTCAACTTTGCACTCTAGGGATAGCTCAAAGTTTTATCTGGAATGTGGTTGGAACACTGATTGCCTTCCTACCTCAAAAAAAAAAATACAGATTTCTGCCCCTGGCATTCTTGTCATAGTTGTGAACTACTCTGTTTCCATGTTACTCCATTCCTCCTACAAATAAGGGGAAGACAGATAATAATCCTGAGGTGATTTACAGGTTTGTTTTTTAGCAGCAACTAATAAAATACAGGCTGTAAAGTATTTGGAAGATATAAAATTCAGAACTAATGCATAATTATTTGTGCTGAAGATACCAAGCTGCAAAGGACAACTTAAATGTTCCAGGTGTTCATGACTGAAAAAGGCTAATGACACCACGGTAGCTATAATTCATAAAAAATAAAGAGCTCAGTTCTGCAGCCAAAGAAGGAGGCAGTAAACCATGTAGGACTTTATTCATTATTAAAATATGCAAAAAGTAAATAGCCCAGGCCTGAAGCTAAAAATGCTGTGGCGTCATAAAGTGGATTGCAAATTAGTTATTTAACTTATACCAGACTATCAACAGAATCAAGCTATGACTTATGTTAGGAGTTTTTCAATTCAATTTTTCACTAGGACCTATGAGAGCCAAATGCTCAAACCAGGAAGAAACAAAATAATTGTTAGTCCCAATGTGTTTTATTGTCTTTGCTCCTTCTGCTTTCTTCTTTTTATGTTTGTTTCATTAGTACAACTCCCGCAGTGCCCCTCAATGTTGACCTAGTTCCTGAGCTTATCTTGATTAGGCCAAGAAATATAGTAGTGCTTGCATCAGGGAGCTTATAAATCAGGTTGCAATCTCACTTTATAGTCCATGTTGTTGCCTTGTTTAATTTCTCACACAATTCTGCCCTTGATGGACAGTCCATTTCAGAGATTATCTCCATTGAGCACTTAGTCCATGTTAAACACTGTATTTGTCCTATAATCATGTTTAGCTTCAAATATGAAGAATTTATCTAATTATATGCTTCAGTTCATGATACCTAATTATCTCGTTTAGTACAAAGCTCTTTGTTTTCTTTATTAACTTTTTTGTTTAACCACTATCCCCCTTTTTAATCTCTTCTCTGACTAATAAGGGAGAAATGGTTTCTGCTACACAATGCAAGTAAGGAGTATGACATGAAATGAAGGAGTCTTCCTGGAGCATCTCTTTCTATTCCCACATCTTATAATATGGGAGAAGGACCTGGCACCCACTCCCAAAACAAACCTAAAGCAACCATGCACTGACAATCCTATGAATAGCAGAGAAGCGCTGTCACAGTGCTGGGTGTGGCACAGTGTCTGAGAGTGCTTCTTTCTGTTGTACATAGGGTCACTATGAGTTGGACCCTACTAACAGCACCTAACAACAACAATTAACATCTTCTGATAATAGCTAATGGAAAACCACAAGTCAAATAGGCAGGAATTTTTATGGTGCAGAATCTTCAGAAAAAGGCAGTTTACAAATCAAGAAGCCATAGTCACCCAAAGCCCTTTCTAAAGCCAAAGGAAATATGAGATATTAATATGAGATAGGTAGTAGAAAATGGGGCTGGGATTTAGCTCAGGAGGTAGAGCGCTGAGCTGCAGTCTCTGAGGTCCCAAGTTCAATTCCCAGCACTGCAAAAATGGGAGAAGGGCCTGGCAAAGCACTCCCAAGGCAATCCCGATTCAGTCAGCCATTGAAAACCCTCTGAGGGTCACTATGAGTCGGATACCAACTCGACGGCACCTAACAACAGCAGTAGAAAATGGAAGTTATCCAAGCCAGTTGTAAATATATTGGTTGCATCAAGGAAGATGAGTAGTTATAGCTATATCTACCTTGTTTGTCTCTGTGTGTTTATTTTTACATATATATGTGTATATACACATACATTGTGTGTTTGAATAAAGGCATTTGTATATGCGTACATGTCAATTGTTATTTTTTATTTTTCTACTATTCTTCTATTTAAAAGATAATGTATTCATAATGATTAACCTCATTTCAATATTAAGTTGGAGGATATCAAATTTAAAAAGATACTCAAGGAGAAGTGTGACTCAAAAAAAAAGAGTGAACATTATCTCTGCTCCATGTGCTGCTATGTTCACAAGTGCTGGCCTGGCTAATCAATAATGACTCTAGTCTCACATCTATCTACTTGACTATGGATCCACAAAGTCAAGAGGCAGCTTTCCACATCCCTATGTGAACTCACTCTTGTGTTCTACTTCAGCAGCTGAGTTGGTTTGGCTTCTCACACCGATAGTTGGTGACATTCTGCAGAGAATTCCACATGAACTCAAGAGTTTTACATACAATGGCCTAACAGACGGTATGTTTTGATGTCTATGATGCAAAATCAAAGAGGAAAATGCTCAACAGTTGATCATACAATACAAAGTTCATCTTCAATAGTCTTTGCTACTCAACTAAATGATACCTTTATGTTTCTAATGCATTGGTGATATCCTTCCTCAAATAACAGTTTATCACCAGTTCCAGTAGTTTTCAAAATACTTAAAGAATTAGACTATACCACCTTAATTCCTGCTTACACCAGTATTATCTTTCACCTGGAAGACTTTGACATACTTCCTAGATTGTGAGCCTACTTCTGCATTTGATTCCGATAATATCTATGTTCAACTCAGAGTTAAGAATAATTATTTTCACATACATGTCAGCTTGTGAGGCACCTTGTTCAAAACTTAATAGTTCATTCTGCTAAATAAAACACAGCATCCTTATGATTTTCTACAGTACCTTGTATCAGTGGTTCCAAATAGAAATGATTCCACATATCTAAAAAATAGGAATATTTTTGAATTTCACAATGGTTCAATGAGCACCTCTTGGGAAGGAATCAGTGATATTTTGCATCCTCCAATTCCTGAAACAATTTTATACCAGCAAGTACATCTATTTATCTATATAACTTGAAACCCTTATTGTGTATTACTGTGGATTGAAAATCTCTTTATCAGAAACTAGAGTCTATTTGATATGTGAACCCAAAGCCTTCTGTGTGATTTTATATACTTTCATGTTATAAGAATGAAAATACATTAGTCAAGGAATGATACTTCATTTTATTCAAGTTTTGCAAAGAAAATTTACTTTCCTTTGAAAATCCCATCGTCTATGGTAAGTGTTTATTGTTTCTGGTTTCCTCCAAAAGAACATGTAACATATGCAATCAGCATATGTGTGCAATAAATGCTCTTTTTTTTCAGTGCTAGGGGGTTAAATTCAGGGTTTCCTGGGTGCTACATAAGTACTCTACCATTGAACCACAATCCCAGCTCCTTTTAGTTTTTTATTTTGAAATAGGATGTCACTAACTTACACAGGCTGCCTCTGGTCTTGAACTTGTTCCTGCCTCAGCATAGTGAGTACCTGAGATTACAGGCATGTGCCACAGCTCCTGGCTTAATAAGTATACATTCAGTGTATTCGTCTGAGAAAAGAATAATTTTAGCAATAGAAATTTCTATTTAAGTAGGAAGCAAAGCCCTATTCTTGTTTATTTCTATGTAGCAAATCAACATCAGCAACAGCTCTTCATTTTTGCACAGGATTCCAATTGGAACTCAAATTAGGCAGGGGGATCCCTTACCAAGATGACCTGTTCAGCATCCGGAAAGTTGGTAGGACTCTCCACAGGATTGCTTGCACCTCCTCAGAGCATAGTGACTGAGTTTCAAGAGAAAGTATTGTAAGAGACATAAAGTGGAAGCCATTAGTTCCTTAATGACTTAGCCCAGAAACCTATCCATCATTTTCACTGTATTCTATTGGTCAAATAATCACAGAGCTTGAAGACATTCAAAAAGAGGAAGCATAAACTTTGCTTCTCTAGAAGAAAATGTAAAAGGTCTTGCAGCTATTTTTAATTATCTATAAAACTACCCAAACAAGTGAGATCTACTTATAAAACTACGTAAATAAATAAATACACACAGGCAAAGAGAAAAAGAAACCTCAGTGCATTACCTCACTTGAATGTGTTTATTTCTTGACATATGTCAGATTCTTTGGTGTTACTTCATATTTAATTCTGTTTTTTCAGCTGTTCCTTATCTCCTGGCTTTTGATCTTATTTAGGGTCCCCTGTCACAGATCAAATATAATGCCATTGATCTTGAGGCTACGATTACTGGTTCATGTTGCATTGAACTTCTCTCTTTAACTAGGCTTGCAGTTATTCTCAAAGTGTGGTCCTCAGATCAACTGCAATAACATCACCTGAGTGTTTATTAGAAAGGAAAATGTACATACCTCATCCCACACCTACTAAACCAGAAACTCTAGAGATGGAGGCTATCAACTGAAACTGTCACAATTCCTTCAGATGTCTCAGGTAGAATGCAGTTTTAGTACCACTGAACTAGAGCATGCTACTTCTCTTTCTAAATCCACAACTAGTATTCTATCTCATTCCTAATCCTCTGTGTTCTTGGTAGCCTGTGTTCCTGATGCTTTACCACAAACCAGGCACTGTATATTTATCTATTTTCTTAACTGATTTTAGTTCTGATCTGTTGTTGTCCGATGCCATCAAGTTACATCTGACTCATAGTGACCCTCATAGGGTTTTCAGTGGCTAACTGTTTTGGGATTGTTGTCAGGAGTGTACTGCCACATCCATCTCCCATTTATGTGGTTTTGGGGATCAAACCTAGGTCCTCAGAAAGTGCGGAGCAGCACTCTACCAACTAAACTAAACCCCAGCCCTGATCTTATTTCTATTAGGAAATAAATTACAAAAATTGCTACAGCCCATTAAATACCTAGAATAAATTCTGAGATTAGACCTTGCTTACATCCTTACTAAAATAAAAGCTGTCTCATTTGTTTTTCACAATTTTCCCTGTAGGTTTTATTACTTGTTTGTTATTATTCAGCTAAATACCTAAATGCTTCTCCTTCTGGAAATTTTCTTTTGAATAGTTATGTGGAATTTTGGCAATCTCTTGTCTTATAGATCTCTTCAGTTATATATTGGTCAGCATAACATGATATCAGTCATTTGTTTATAAGTTTTTAACATTGTTTATGTCTGAAACCACAGGTATTACATATGAAAGAAACAAAAATATTATGTTGAGCACTTTTTAGTTCTCACATTATGAGTGTTTTTTTTTAACCTAAAATATGTTTCTCTAAGTAAGTTAATACTAGGATAACCAGTACAATATTTTCCAGGTAATGATTAAACACATTCTTCTGAATTTCTGATATTGAAAGTAAATTTAAGAGTTTTGGGAGAATGATGCTTTTGCTGCTGCGCAAAAAGGGATCCTTTTAAAACTTGAGATTAAGCAGAAAATACCTCATTTCATCAGATATTTAAAACCCCTCTCCCATCAACCTATAGCAGAGGCTGAAGGTTTCAGTAGGAAATGCACACACACTGCTCATGTTACAGAAAATAAGAACTTCTTTATCACACTGCCACTTCCATTAAAAGGTAAAACAGACAGCTAGTTTTAAGAAAAGAGAGACTTAGAAGAAACAAGTTCTTCCATAAAAGTCAATTCACGCAAGCTTTGTATTTATAGGACCCACAATGATAAAGAACTTCAAGAAGTTAGTAATGAGGTGCTTGAAGGAAGAGTAGATACCCATGCATTGTTCTTGTTGTTAGATGCCATTGAGTTGGATCTGACTCAGAGCGACCTTACATACAAAAGAAGGAAACACTCCCCAATTCTGTGCCAGGTATATGATCTTTTTATATTTAGGCCCATTATTGCAGACACTGTGGCAATAAATCTAGGGCAGGATCTTTTCTTTTGTTTGTTGACTCTCCTAAACATGATGTCCTTCCCCAGGAATTGATCCCACCTGACAATGTTTCCAAAATACATAAGACGCAGTCCAGCCATCCTTTTTTCCAAGGAGCATTCTGATTGTACTTCTAGGACAGATCTTTTGGCAGTTGATGGTGTATTCAATATTCATCTCCAGCATCTAAATTCAAAAGCATCAATTATTTTCTAGTCTCCCTTGTTCAACATCCAGCATTCATAACTATATGATGTGACTGAAAATACTATGGCATGAATATGGCATGAAGATGTCTTCTATGTGACATGTTCAATTTTCTCAAAATGGCATAACAGCAGTTAGAAGAGGGTCCCAGCTCTACCTGAAAAGATCCAGCCCTTCTGTTTATGAGTATTTACCAATGCCTTTGAGAAACATATCTCCATATTTTATAATGAGCATCTGAGAACATTCTTTAATCTGTTGTAGATTAAAATTAAGTCTACATATTATTTAAGAGAGTACCCTATTAAGTTATATTATTATTGTTATTTAATTTTCATTACATTATTTTTGGGGCCCTTGTAAAATCTCAAGGTATGTAACCACTCTTAAGTGTTATTATAAAACTCAAATAAATTGGATGTTATTTTGCTATTGACTGCTTACACCTGGCAAGAAGAAACTCTCAGGGACTTTGTTTAAGCTAGAATTTTATTTTAATTCAGAAAATATAAATCAGTTGCCTACTTCTTGCTATAGGGGCTGGGGTTTAGCTCAGTTGGTAGAGTGCTGCACTGCACTTTCTGAGGACCCCAGTTCATTCCCCAACACCACAAAAAATGAGAGAAGGATGTGGCACCCCACTCCCAAAACAATGCCCTGAAACAATCCACCACTGAAAACCCTATTTGGGTTGCTATGAGTTGAACCTGGCTCAACAGCACTTAACAATAGCAACAACTTCTTGTAATGTACTGAGTCAACTCAGTAAATAAACCTGTGAACAAGTAAGTCCCATATAGTCTTGTATGTTTTACATTTTAAGGGGGAATACTCAAAAACATTATGAGTAATTAAAAACTCAAAGTAATTAAAGCTATTAGGGGAAAACACAAAAATCCCAGGTAGATAATTGTGAGAGGAAGAAGAGTCTAATTTTGAAATGCTATTGATGAGAAGAATTGTAAGAAAGAAAAAACATAAAATAGATTAAAGATTCAGTTATGTGAAGATATAGAAAGAAATGTTTCAAAATATGAATTTTTACTTTTCTTTTCTTTTTAAGCCACATGTTAAGAGAGTAGCCTTGGATAGGGAGAAACTAGGTCAAACATTCTTATATCAAGTATGATGGAAAGTAGAGTGAGAACCCAAAGAATTTTAGATAAAGACATTACATGGCCATATTTACATATCTATCATATCATTTTGAATGATATATGGGAACAAAAAGATGGAATGCATTTGAATTATAGATACTAGTTACATTTTATACAAATGAAACGTAGTGACAATGGAAATGGAAATAATTGGTGAAATTGAATAGGTTTGCTATGATGGATGAAAGCAAGGAATAAAATGTGATTCAATGATGGGTGACAGTGCTACTGGCAGTGAAGAAGAAAGAAGATACCTCTCTTATAAGATTACGTAGCAATGAAGAGTTGCGTGTTTTATTTATTCAGTTGTGACATCAGTGACATGGTTGAAAAGATCTATTGGGCAGCTAAAAGTATAAATATGGTGCTAAGTTGAAAGTCTTGGGAGGAAGTCATTGCTACATAAATATTATTTAAAATATATAATAAGCAAATTTTCCTCATGAGACCAGCAAGTGAAGTGGACCCAGAGTAGAATCCTGATGAGTATATACTTCCAGTTAGAGACTGACTTTAGAAGAGTAGGAAGTAAAGGAAAGTGCAAGGGAATGACCAATGAGATAAACTCAGAAGAGAATGACATCAGGAAAAAGAGAAGAAAAATTTCAAAAAAGAGTACATTCAGGATAATCACCTTCCACAGTGAATCTGAGTAAAGCAAGTACAGAAGGTAACCCTATGAACTTAATGACTTTGACAGGTTCAGGGACTGTGATAAGAACAATGTCAGGGGAAGAATGAGGAATCCAGAGAGAGAGTTCAAATAGAACAGGCCTAGAACATTGTAAGTACTTCACAAGTAGAAACACCATCATATCAGCTTTCTTGGGGCAATCCCAGTTAATTTTATTTTGATTTGGATAAATGTTATGGGAATCCTTTGCATTAGTGTTAGTCTTGTTTTTGTTATAGTTAATACAATAAGAGATTTATTGATCATGTTAGGGGAAGGTTCTGTTAGGAACGATTGAGTGTGAGGTCAAGAATGTTAATACAGGTAAATAGCCTAACCATTCCAAAATTATACTTCCTCTCTTTAAAGAAATGCATGGTTAAGAACTTGCTATTCTGTAAAACTACAACTAATTGTGTCATGTTTAAATCTCATATCCTTAAACTTAAGAAGGATAGCCTGTAGCCTTTTCAGTTTTCCCTCTAAATCATTACTTTCTCTTCCCTTCTGAATATCCTTTTCTCCTTAGATTCACCTTCATTTCCCTGTTTTCATATTCATTGCTACACCTGCTGGTCATTCTCCCTTCTTCATTGGAGATTTTAAGTCCAGGATAGAGTTGTCTTCTTCTTCTCAAAAGCTGCCACCATTCTAAATAACTTTAACATCTATGTGTCATGTGTACACTCACAAATAGGACAAGTGATTTTAAAACAGTATTCAAACATTATAGGGCCTAGCCTTTTCAGAAGGAGACTTCCTAAGTGACGCCCCTGAGCAGTTTTTATATCTTATTGCCATTTAACACCATCTCTCCCACTAGAATCCATAGTTTGCCATGTTGGAAAGCAAGTTTTGTTTGTATCCTCAGTGACTTAAAACAGTAGCACCAAATAGGTTCTCAAAAGACATTTGTTCAAGAATGTATAAAAATATAATTAAATACAATAAAAAAGAGCAGAGCAGTGAGTGCTACTAATTACGGTATGTTTATATTTGTCTTTATTCCATAATTCCCAAAATATTTGGAACTCCTTACAAATAAATATATAATAAAATTGAACAATTACACTAAAGATAGAAAGAATGTTTAGTGAAACAGTTGTAAATATATAAGGCTGTATTGCTCTAATAATTAGCCATAAATTTGGCTCTGGGTTTCCTACAGTAATAAGCAAGGAAGAGAAAGATGAATATGGGCAAACTTCAAAGAATTTGAAGGAAATGTGGAATTTACCTAAGACAGAAAATAGTATTCTTCACACATTCTCATGAAAGAGGTGCTGTGACATGTAATAAAATTATCCTTAATCATTAAAACATTGGTTTTATATAATGATCTTGTAATGTCCTTCAGTTAAAAAAAAGGAAAACTTTAGTAAAAAAGAAATCAGTCTGTTGTTAAAACAATGAAAATGATAAGGCTTTAAAATACTTTTACTTATGCTCTGAATGCATAAGTAAATGCATTATAATCCTAATACATGCTATGTGTCCCTAAACATCCATACTGATTATTTTAGTAATGGCCATGTAAATTTATAAGACATAATCTTTATTTCAATAGCAATTCACCTTGAGGTTTAATAAGACATATGCAGCTTCTCCCTACTGAGAATTTCTTTAATCTCTTTAATTTTTGAAGACATTTATATACTTATTTTTATTTTTATTTTATTACAATATATATTTTCTGCTTATAATTTTTAGTGCTAATTTTTAAAAAAATCTAATCCATACTCTTTCAACAGTTTTAGAGGGCTACAAAATCAAACGTGGATTAAAATTACGTGCACACTGGATTTGTCGCAACCGTGGGGACCTCTAAAATTATTGAAAGGTACAGACTAGATTCAAGAATATAGGGTATATTTTCATTTACCACAAAAATAATAACAGTATTTATTAGGCAGCTCAACAATTATTTCACTATTGTTTTAATGTCTATATTTCTGTTGTCCTTTCGATAAACACTCCCAAATTTAATATGATGTATAACTGTCTTATTTATATTCTTGTACCAATTCCTATTTTAACAGCTGGAATATTATGCATATTTTGATTTTGTAAACAATTTTATAGTATTGTGGTTAAAGTTCATAAAATTTATACTAATTTATATAATGGTAGCCATCATAAAAATAAGCACTAGTTTTCTGATGGGTTAGAAAACTAGAAGTTCATTTTTCTTTTATGTAAGCAGCCAACACAGATTCTAGCTGAGTGTATTTTTCTTTCATTTATGTAGTGATTCAAAGCCCTACATCATTTACAACTTGTTGTTCAAGACCTGTTAGTCTTTCTCAACTAGGAAGAATATTTTCCAGACAAATAAGCCCTATTCTTCTAAGGCTTTAATTGTGTGCAGTGAATTAACTTCTCTTCTAGGCATCTAACATGTTAACATTTATGTGGATTCTTGGAAGAAGTGAGAAAATAGTTAATTGCTTAACATGTTTTTGTCATTCAGACAAAAGTCTTAGTGTAAAAAGACCCTTGGAATCTTCAGCATCCAGCTTGAAGCAGGAACAAGGAGAGTGGTGGAGGTACTTCTTCCTGAGTACACACAATAAATAAAACACAAAACTTCTACATATTATTTTGGCAAGAATCTGTGTCCTAGGTAGGTAGGCAGTCCCCTTTCAGTGATGGTTGCATACTTTGGTAGGAATTTAGGGCAATGCACTTTACTTCTATCTAATTGTTTTGTGCAAAAAAAAAAAAATACTCGTATATACTATTGATTGACCATTTGTTGAGAGCAAATAGTAAATTTTACAAGACACTTAATATTAACCTGCCTGAAAATTTCATAGATTTCACTTCCCATACTGATTTGAAAGGTTTACCTCAACTGGTAGAGTGGTACTCAGTACACTCTGAGGACTCAGGTTTAATTCCCCAGCACTACAAAACAGGAGAAGGACATGGCAATACACCCTCAAAGCAATCCCCAAACAATCAGCCATTGAAAACCCTATGAGGGTCACTATAAGTTGGACTTGACTCAATGATGCCTAACAACAACAGTAATGATTTGCTAGTATAAAAAGTAAGCACAAAATTTGCCTATTAAAGTAAAGGAAAATGCCAAAATTCTGTTGTACTTATCAATATTGAATACATTAAACACTGTCTTTGGGAACATAATTTTTTAAAGAACAGTATAAAAATTTATCATTTCTTTGTTTTTTTCCTAAAGGAGTTGAGAACATATGCCCACACAAAAACCTGCACAGATGTGTGTAGCAGCTTTATTCATAATTGCAAAACTTTGAAGAATATGAGAGGTCTTTTAGTAGATGAGTAGATAAATTGTGACATATCCATAAAATTGATTAGTCAATGCTAGAAAGAAATGAGATACCAAACCATAAAAAAAATCAAAAGAAACCTAAATACGTATTAGAAATGAAAGAAGCTAAGCCAAAAGTCTACATATTGTATGATTCCAACTGTATGCCATTCTACAAAAGGCAAAACTATAGAGACAGCAAATTTAGCATAGGACTTGGACTAGGAAAGGATGAATTGTTGTTGTTGTTGTTCTTAGGTGCCGTCGAGTCAGTATCTGACTCATAGCGACCCTGATAGGGTCTTCAATGGCTGACTGTTTCAGGATTGCCTTGGGAGTGGATTGCCAGGTCCTTCTCCCATTTTTGCGGTGCTGGGAATTGAACTCGGGACCTCAGAGACTGCAGCACAGCGCTCTACCAACTGAGCTAAATCCCAGCCCAGGAAAGGATGAATAGGTAAAGAAAATAGCATTTTTAAGGTAGATGAAAATATCGTGCATGGTATTAAAATGGTGCATAAATGTCATGCATTTGAGCCAAATGCACATTACTAAGAATGAACCCTAAGGTGAGATATGAATTTTGGGTGCTGATGTGTTAATATATGTTCATGGATTGTAATAAATATACCACTTGGTTAGAGGATGTGGGAGGCTGTGCTTTTGTGGGGGGAGAAGCTATATGGGAAAACTATGTCTTCCTCTCAATTTTGCTATGAACTTAAAACTTTTCTAAAAATTAAAATCTTGAAAAAAGAAAGTTGACTATATGAATGTGACTAGGAATCCCTAGGAATATGACTCAACTTTGTCCGATAAACAAATGTTTATGAAAAGACAGATTTATTAACACTCTTCAAGTTTGTTACTCAAATAAGAAAGCATGTAGAAGGCACTTCAAAATATCAAGTATAAGAAAAAAAGTAAAAATATTATCAGCATTAGATTCCAGAGTTTGTAGTACTCTATTGTATTAAAACTTTATCTCAGAGAATAAGTCAGTAATCCCCTGAATGACCTATGTTCACAGAATTTGACTTATTTCACAAAGGTCACTCCAGTACAACTTAATAATCTACTCTCTCCAGTACACTATAATAATCTAATTTTTATTTCCTAATTCTTTTTAAGTTAGTAGAGAAAGATTTACCTGTACTGTAAACTCTGGCTTTTCTTCACTACAATCTAATTTAGTACCTTTTGTTGTTGCTGTTAGGTGCCATCAAGTCAGTGTCCAACTCATAGAGACTCTACATATAACAGGCGAAACACTATTGTCAGTGTTTCTTTGCTATTCAAAGGCTTTTCAATGGCTGACTGATTTTTGGTAGTAGGTTGCCAGGTCCTTCTCCTAAGCCTGCAGCATCTGGTGTTCCTAGGCAGTCTCCCATCCAAGTACAAACCAGGCCAGACCCTACTTAGCTACTGAGATTTTACACCAGTGTTAATGGCTGCAGGATAGTACCTTTTAGGCTAAAATTAAAAGTCTGTCTTTTGTGGCTTTATTTTATACAGAGGAAGCATTCACAGGAAGAATCTAACATTTTGAATGATTACTCTGCATCAGAAATATTGATAATAATTTTTATTTTACCTCACTGTCATTTAATCTTCACAAAACCATATAATATTATTATTACTTTTCCTACTTCTCAACATCAAACTATTACCTCTATACTCAATGATTTAATTTACTCCTTTTCAAACACTAAGGATATTGTTTGCTTCTTCATTCACTTTTATTTAATCAATATGATTTCATATATATTTGACTGAATGTATGAAGAACAAATTTGTTTACAAGTATATGTAGATAATGTTGAGAGGGCCTTGGTTGCAGGTTAGACAAATTTAATGTACTAACCTGATCACTATGTTGGTGCAAATCACTTGACTTTTCTGTGTAATAGCATCTATATTGGTAAAATGGAAATAATAACATTTATTTCATAGTACTACTGGAATGATTAAGTAAGAGAACATGTGTTATATGGTGAGTTGCAACATCTGATACAGAATATATCAATGTAAACTATTGTTATTTATATGCCTTTGAGACATGCATAGTAAATAGAAATGTTTACTAGTGTTTTAGATATATTTTGCTGAAATATTGTTCCATTAAAATATTGAAGATACTTTAAAGGAAAATAAAATATTGAAGTTTGTCTTTTCATGGCCTACAAGTCTAATGCATTTAGCATTGCTTTAGAAATATCCCAAACCACAAAACTCTAGCAAGTGGAATTTAAAATGTCATTTTAAAATGTTTAATAGATTGATGTTATTGAACACATAAATAAACCAAATATCATTTAGTTTTGAATGTTTGGGCATTCTTTCCACACATATTTCATGTCATCT
>VMDO01022634.1:0-33138 GCA_007922755.1 Pedetes capensis | reverse complement strand
ATCAGCCTTCCTGGGAGTTCTGAAAGTCTCAGTGGTGTATGTATCCATTTCCTTTGCTATCTTTGGGAAATTTTCCTTGAGGATATCATTTACTAGGTTGTGAAGGCCTCCAGTGATTCTTTCTTCTCGTTCAGGAATACCCATGATTCTTATATTCCTTCTTTTCACTCTATCAGAGTTCTCTTGGAAATCTTTTTTTTAAAACTTTTATCATTGATTCCATTTCTAGTTGCTTGTGTTTCAGCTCGTTTATGTCATCTTCTGCCTCAGAGATCCTTTGCTCTGATTCATCCATTCTTGAGGAGAAGGATTCTTCAGCCGTGTTCAATTCTGATAATTTGGATTGAGTATCAAGCAAAGTGGCTTGACTTTTCTTAATCATTTCTAACTGGGATGACAGAGCAGCTTCCAAATTAGAAATCTTTCTTTCAATTATCTCCAGTGTATTTTTAGTATTTGTCTTTATTTCTCTTAGCATGTTTATAACCATGACTTTGAACTCCGACTCAGAGATCTCTAGTAATTGCGAGTCATTTGTGTTTGTATGATCTGTGAAGCCTTCAGCTCCATCCTGCCCCCTTGTGGTTTTTGTCGTTTTATTTGATTTTCCCATAGCAGGGTCCAGAAAACAGAATCTACCAGTCTGACTCCAGGGGGTGTAAGGGTTAGGGAGGCGATAGATTCCATTTCTCTTCTGTGGGGTAAGAAATAGGGGGGATCTGGTGATAGAAGAGGTGGAAGGAAGAGGTAGAGGACAGAGGTTAATAGAAATTACCGTCAAAGTTAATATTAAGGTTGAGATTTAAGGGATAAATTATTATAACAATGACACATATATAGCTTAAGAAATAGAGGAGGAGGGCAGAAAAAGGGAAGGGCATAAGAGAAGAAAGGAGGAAAAATAGGGAAGAAAAAGAGAAAAATAAAAAGGAAAAAAAAAGAAAGAAAGAAAAGAAAGAAAGGACAAAAAAGAAGCAAATCTCACATATGCTCTCTCCCAAAAACTAATAAAAACACTTGTAGTTGGGTGTCATGGTGCACACCTGCAATCCCAGTGGCTTGGGGGTCAGAGGTAGGAGGGACGCAAGCCCGATTTCTGTGCAACCCAATTAGACCCTGTCTCACAAAGCAAAAAAAAAAAAAAAAAAAAAAATGGGGTCCTGGGGTGCAGCACGGCAATCCAGCACCTACCAGATAAGCAGGCACAGAGCCCTGAATTCAAACCCCCATAGAAGGAAAGAAAAGAAGAAGAAAAAAATTACAGTACTAATAAAACTAAGATAAAAATTTTAAAAAAGTAAAATACAAAGAAAAGAGAAAAAATAGAATAAAATATAAAATTCCAGACCTCATGCATAGACTCTCCCCCATACATATAACAATTCTTGCAGTCAGGTGCAGTGAAGGACGCCTGGAATCCCTGTGACTTGCGGGATGGGGGCAGGAGGGTCTCAAGCCCAAAATCTGTGCAGCCCAGCAAGAGCCTATCTCAAAAAGCAAAAAATGTATGGGCTGGGGCCACAGAGTGTCAGTCCAGCTTCCACAAGGGAAGCAGGCTCAAGACCCTGTTAACAGTAAAAACATATTATCTTGAGGATGGAGTCTCAAGTATTACACCCAGTTCGACCAGGTGGATTCGATAATGCAGGGTCCAATGTTCCCAATAGAGCTCCGGGTGGCAGTATTTCCACACAATCCGCAGTAACCATCGGTCTCATTGGGTTCACATAGCCAAGCTCTTCATAACAATCTGGATTTAATTGGGGCCCCGAGTGCCCAAAGAGACTGTTCCACGAAACACACTGTGACTACTTTACTGTTCGAGAGGCAGTGGAATCTGTGGGGTCTTCCCTGAAGATCTCCCTGTCCCACGTAGATCGGGTGCCAATTCCCCAAATCAGAGATTTCCTCCCCACAGCCTTGTTGTGTGCTGCGGCCGCGCTAGGAACTTCTCCGCCAGGGGCGAGCTGTGCCGCCAGCCTCCGCCGAAAAGGAGCTCCCCGGCTGTGCGCCAGGGCGAGCAGTTTCCGCCGAAAAGGAGCTCCCCGGCCGCGCGCGACTTAGCCGCCTCCACAAGCCCCAGATCTCTCCGCAGCACAGTGGGGTGATTTGGGCTCACCTCTGATGTGTCTGGGATCCGGATATATGTGTGCCCAAATTTCTGTGGAGTTCGCGACCATAGGCCTGACCCACTGCAACAGAAGGGAGGGGAGCCGGGTTTCAGCTCTAGACGCGGATTGCTGGCACCGGCTTCCCCCGTTCGCTCTGCGGCTGCTATGGAGGGCGTTTGTGTGCTCCCTCATGGTGACTCACCTAGGGAACTGCAGACTGTGTCCCACAGGCGTGGTGAGAGTGTGCTGCCAAGGTTGCACTACGTGTTGGGTCCGGCCCGTAGGTGCGTGTGCGCGAAATCCCCTCCAGGTCTCTAGGATTCTATCCGCTCCCTGTGTGATGGTGAAATGGCGGCGGTCCCGCAGCTGGCCACTGTGTAGCTCCTCTGAAGCCTAATCCTTGATTTCAGTGTACGCCTAGTTTCATTCTCTATCTCTCAAACTAAATTATCTCTGTTTCTATTTATTCAATTTGACTTTTAAACCCCTAATCGAGGCTTCTTATTGTTCCAGAACAGAAGGTGTGTGTTATCTGTTTGGCATCTTGACTCCGCCCCAATGCAGCACTTTTCACAATAGCTAGGATATGGAATCAACCAAAGTGCCCATCAACAGAAGAATGGATAAAAAAACTATGGTACATATACATCATGGACTACTACTCAACAATCAAAAAAAAAAAAAAAAAGAAAGAAGGCCATTCTCAGCAAAATGGATGGAACTAGAGAAAATTATTTTAAGTGAATGAACACAAGCTCAGAAAGAGAAACACCACATGTTCTCACTCCTTTGTGGGAGCTCAATCAGAATTATAAGAAGGAAAAAATCCTATACAAAGTTCGGATCATAATAAAAGAAAAAAAGGCTAAGAATGGTATTATTATAGATGGTCTAGAAAAGGCATGTAATAGTTCTGACAAGGTAAAAAGAAAGTCCACTACAGGAAATGTTTCTATCTTAAACAGAACTGGAACCCAAGGAGATATATATATATATATATATATATATATATATATATATATATATCTCCATAAAAAGACAAGTAAATGGTAGAGAGGTCTTTGATAGGGGGGTGGGATGGGGGAGAAGCGTACAAGAGGGTAAGGGGGAACCTATATGAATAATGTACAACAAAATGCATATATGGAAATGTCACAATGAAAAGCATGTCAGAATGAATCACATTAAGGTGTACATTAAAATTTTTCAATAATAAAAAAACAACAAAAAAACCTCTTGACTATTGTTCAATAAATGGAACAGAATTACACTGCCTCTAAGTTGCTGTGTTTCTGTCTCCCATTGCTGACTCCCTACCCATCTTCGGGACCCCTGGATCCTGGGGCAGTTGGACTGTGGCAGTTTCCAAAGCAAGGAAAAAACTTGCTTGTGTACACATGTTGAAGTGTATTACTTACTTTTCCTTCTAGTAGTTCCAGTTTCCAGTTTTACATTGAGATCTCCAATCCATTTCAAGTTGATATTTGTGTGGATTGAAAGGTATGAATCAACTTTCATTCTTCTACATGTGGACATCTAGTATTTCAAGCACTATTTGTTAAGAGTGCCATCTTTTTTCCATTGTACAATTTTGACACCTTTGTTGAAGATCAGTTGATGATGGTTGCATGGGCCTATATCTGGATCTTCTATTCTGTTCTATTGGTTTTCACAACCATTTTTGTGCCAGTACCAGGCTCCTTTCATTGCTCCGGTTGTGTAGTATAGTTTGAAATCAGGTATTGTGATGGATCCAGCACTGTTTTTCTGACTAAAATTGTTTTGGCTATGTGGGGTCTTTTGTGTTTCTAGATAAACTTTTGGATAGTGTTATCAATTTCTGTGACATATTTCATTGGGATTTTGATGGGGACAGCATTGGATCTGTAGAGGAATTTTGATAATATTGCTGCTTTAACTATATTGATTCTTCTAATACATGAACAAGAGAGATCTTCCCATCTTCTAGTATCTTCATCCATTTCTTTTTTCAGTTTAAAGAGGTCTTTAGTTAGACTAATTCCTAATTCCTATATATTTAATTTTATAAGGGGCTATTCCAAATGAGATTGTTGTTTTGATTTTTTTGCTCCTCCTGTTGGTTGTTGTTGTTATATAGGAATGCAACTGATTTTTGAATGTTAGTTTTGTATTCCACCACTTTACTGAAGGAACTTATTGAATCTAGTAGCTTTCTAATAGAATGTCAGGTTCTTTTAAATATAATATCATGTCATCTGCAAATAATGATAGTCCATTTTATTTCTTTCTCATTCCTTATTGTTCTAGCTAAGATTTTGATCACTATATTAAGTAGAAGTGGCAAAAGTGGGCAGTCTAGTCTCATTTCTGATTTTAAGTGGAAATAGTTTTAGGCTATCCCATTTAATAAAGTTTTCATTGTGGAGTTTTCATATGTAGCCTTTATGATATTATGAAGGGTTCCATCTATTCTCAGTTTCTTTAGGACTCTTATGAAGGTTGTTGAACTTTGTCAAAGGGTTTCTCTCCATGCATTGAGATAATCACAATTCTCTGTATTTAAGTTTATTGATGTATTAGATTTATTGATATGCATGTGTTCAATGAGCCTTGCATCTGTGGAATAAATCTAACTTGATCAAAGTGTAACCTTTTTATATGTTGCTGTATTCTGTTTGCAAGTATTTCATTAAGAATTTTTGCATTTATGTTCATCAAAGAAATTGGTCTGACTGCAACAAGGAACATAATTGCCTTCCATTCCCACCCTGAAATCCCATTACCTGTCTCAAAAAAGAGAACTGAGAAATGTAACCATACTTAAATTGACTCTCATTCAAGATTCTGTCCCTTGAGTTCAAATTCCAAAAAATGTGCTTGAGGTTGTTCATATGCCTAATGTGAATGTGTAAGCACTCGAAATTGCCTATATCTCTTACCTTCTCCATCCCTTGTAGAAAATGAAGATATGTTTGTGAATATTGTGAAATAACTGAGAAAAAATATTTATTTTATTTTCCCCTATGCTATGTTTTTCTCATCTTGCATGTTAATAAATTTGTATGCCTTGTCTCCTATTTAATCTTTTTTAGTAAATTCCTTTGAAGCATAACAGTAGAGGAAAATTTCCCTTTGTTGCTACATCAGTCTTAGGGAAATTCTTTTTCTCTTTTTAAAAAATTGTTTTAAACATTTTAATTAGTATACAATATAATGGGATTCATCATGGCATTTTCATACAATTATATTGTGTATCTTTGGGAATTTTTTGCACTATTATGGTTAGCCTTGCTTTGGTACCTCCGTGTTCGCTAGTTCTATCCTGTGAGTCCAAAGATGATAAAGTCTGTTTCTGATTCCCCTGAAATTTCATTACAGTGAGCACATTTTTTGTATATGCTGGTGTGTCAGTACATGATGCATATATTAATGAAGCTTTCCAAGCATCTCCTTCCACCTTACAGATGCCTCCTCTAACTCTCATACTAAATACACACTTTGAATTTCATTTCTCATTATAACAGCCATTCCCAGAAATGCTTATTTTAAACAGCAGTGACACAGATGTTACATTAATGAATGTTCTTTATGAACTCTTTTTTCCTGGAGTTCTTCTTTTTCTTTACTTTTTTTCTGTCAGTTTCATAACTTAAGTTCCATTTGAAAAATTCTGGCATAGTATGATACAGTGAGTTCTAAGTAGTTCACCCAGAGTTTCCCAAGGATATCTAGAGAGTCCAATGACCTAGGAATCACCTAGATTTAGAACTAGCATGATGTAGGGAAGCTGAGCCTGTTTGCTTAAGTTTTTTACTCTAGGTGCCTTGCTTGCTTCGCTCTCTTTCCAGACTTAGCCCTACTTTGAATAAAATCTTTGTCCTTTTGACTAATACATTCCCTATTCATTGGTTATAGAATGAAGAGATCCGTGTAAATGTATGCTGTTTCCCCCTAATTTTTTCCTTCAGTCAGATCAAAGTTTGGATAAGAGGATATATTTCTTAAGAGATTCTGTTGACCACCTATTCTGAAATCTAGTGAGAGACACTTGGCAAAAAAGAAAGAAGAGAAGAGGGTGAAAAATCTGATAACCCAAGGAAAGACCCAGAAGCACGAATTCTTCCTTCTGTGGGCTTCTCTTTCTACCTCTGAGGGCATTGCCAGTTGCAAGTCATAGGGATTTGTTTGCCAGAGCACATAGAGAGGAAGAATTTCCCCTTTCTTCCATAAATTTTGAACATTTCCTGCTGCAACCCTTTTCCCTTTAGAAAGAATAAATTTCTGAGCAAATTACTATGTGACATTTTCCTAGAAGATGACAGGGAAGTTAGAATGTGGGCTGGTTTGTCTAGTCAAGGGATAGCCATTGACATTAGTTGCCTTCAAATCATGAGTTTACATAGAAGAGGACTAAGTGATTTTCTTGCTGTTTTTTTAAACTGTCTGGTCTTGAGTCACTCTAATCTCTGTTTTTCACCTTCCCTTTTTCATTGTATTCATAATATGAAATCAGGTCTATTTTGCATGCACAATTTGTCAGCCACTAAATTGATCAGTTTTTCAAAACACAAAAGATCACTTTTGAGGCAGCCAATTATGTGGAGATGGGAGAGCTACCCTCAAATTTGCCTCTATGAGACTAGGGTTTAGGAATACTTATATGATAAAAAACAAAAACAGTGGTCTGATGCATGGGGAAGGTGATTGGAGGTAAGGAAGAGTGAAATAATTGGTGGTCTGTGCATGTGTAATCAAACCTCATGGCTTTTCATTGGATGCATGTTCATAAAAATGCCATTGCTAGCATGATCTGAAGGTAGATTCTTGGCTCTCAAACAGCAAAACATAACCCATCAAAATCTTGCTCAGTCCTAAGTAAAGGATGATTTGAGCATCCAACTTCCTGAAGGACAACTTGTTGTTGTTGTTGTTGTTGTTGTTGTTGTTGTTGTTGTTGTTGTTAGGGGCCATCAAGTCAGTATCTGACTCATAATTACCCTGCATACAACAGGTGAAACAGTATTGTTACTGCTTCTCTGCTATTCATAGGGTTTTCAATGGCAAATTGCTTTTTGGGAGTGGGTTACTGGGTCCTTCTCGAAAGCTTACAGTACCTGGTATTCCCAGGCGGTCTCCTATCTAAGTAATAACCACTGCTTAGCTTCCAAGATCTGATGGGATCAGATGCCACAGTGGTATGGTTGCAACTTAAGCAACTATTATCATTGGACTCATTAGTCAGAAGTGTTATCTATGGCAAACCTAGTGGTATTGATTTACTATGTGACCTGTAAAGTTGATCATAAAGGCAAGTGAAGCTAGAGTACATATTCAGGTTTTCCTTTGGTTTCTTTGATGAGATAAGATTATTCCAGTAGCATACCTGAAGTAGGGGCTCAAAAAATTAACTCCCTTTGGAGATGTGATTTAGCAGAAAAACAACATCCTACTTCTAGTTTAAAAGAATCACTCTGGCTACAGTGTGAAACGTAGACTGATAGAGGAATATGGGTACACCAGAATGGAAAAACAGAGAAATGTGATGGAAACTTGTAACAAGCCTGGGGACAGAGTATGAGTACTTGGCTGTGGGTGGTAGTTAGTGCTGTAGATGATATAAGTAGTCTGAATCAGGATATATTGCAGCATAGAATATACATTATTTTTATGGCAGCATCAACAGAATTTCCTTCATTTGAATATGTAAACAATAGGTCCAGGTGCACTAGCTTGAGAGTTCAAACATATACTTCCAAAATAGTATCCCAAAATAACTCAATGCCAAGTCTTATTTGACCAAACTAACAAAAACCCTGAATCAGCTTCCTCCTCAAATTTGGCATCAAATCTCAGGGTTCCTTCAGTGATCAGTAATCTCTTTTATTGCTGTCCATAATCACTAGCACTGTCAGAATGCAGTAGAATCCCCCAGAGGGCTAGAAAAGTCCACAGCTGTGACCACATGCCCCAGCAATTTTTCCTTTCAGCCCATCCCCACCCCACTCATTGTAGCTATTCTCTTAAGGCAGGCCACCTTGCAAGTCTCTCAGGTTCCCTTGTAATTGGAGCCACCCTAATCATCAGCCACTATAAATTTTCCACATATTCATCTCCAAATCTCCATTGGTGGACATTTATCCTCTATTTTAGAGTGATTAGGCACCTAACAACAACTTTACCATAGTTTACATAGAATATCATAATGTCTAGAAAGTACGGGAGGTTCTCCCTTTGATTTCATGGTGGAAGACAGCTTCAGTTCTACATTCAGTTTTGCATAATCAGGTTCAATATCCCCATACAGGGTTGAGATGGAGTTGATAATAGATCACATGTTTTCAGCTTTATGTCTCATTCTCACAGCAATTCGCAGAAAGAGTGTCAAGTAGATTCAAGAATATGTGATATTTGTGGTCGTTTTCACTGATAGTAAAAGTTCTCTGAAAATAAGAGGGCTTTGTTTTCTTTCTGTTTTTAACTCTTCAATACTTAACTTTTTCAATAGTAGCTGGAACATGGTAAAAGCTAGACACTGGCAAAAGTTTTCAATCAGGTTGAAAGAACTGTATTTTGAAAGAAAAGAGTTTCATTAACAACTCCACTGGTAGCTGTGGTTTCTACAAGCCAACAGAGGACCAGAGAGAAGAGCATCAGCAGCAGACCCAGGGGTTAAATTGCAGATATGGCTTCAATGACACAAAGACAACCTGAAAATTTCAAGAATCCCGTATGATGTTTTCTTTCTTTTACTTTCTTCTTTCCTCCCTCCAGTCCTCCCTCCCTTCCTTCCTGTCTCCCTCCTTCCCTCCCTTCCCTGTCTTCCTTCCTCCCTCCCTCTCTCTTTCTCTCTCTCTCTCCCTTTCCTTCCTTCTTTCTTTCTTTCTTTCTTTCTTTCTTTCTTTTTTCTTCTTCTTCTTCTCTCTTCTTTTCTTCTTTATTCCTTTCCCAGTCCTGGGGAGTCTAGGGCCTCATGCATACCAGACAGGTGACGTATCATTGACCAGCACCCACTATTTCTTTTTTTAGTTTTGAGACAGGATCTAAGTTACACAGATTGTCCCTGTCTCAAACTTGTGATCCAGCTCCCTTATTTTCCCAAGTCATTTAGATTACAGGCATGTGCCACAGTGTGGGCTTAGCATGATGTATTCTAAAAAATGAAGCGTGTCTTAGTTATTTTTAGTAATGTTTATAATTGTCAAGGAATAAAGAGTGTCCTAGTAATGGCCTTAAATTGTGGCCTTAGTATATGTGGAGATTTATAATTTTAATTTATATTTTAGGTATTCCAGAGTTCTTTTTATTTTAAAGGGAATAAATTTTAGGTAATACCTTAATGGTTTCTAATGAATGGGAAGATGTGACCATTTGTTGACCAGGGAATTGATTACTGAGATGACTGTCTGAAGTTTGGCCATGTGTGTTATTTCTTGGTTCCCTGGCCTTTGCTAGGGGTTGTCTTCATTAAGACATGGAAAGCAGGAACTCTCCACACATATGATAGTAGTGCTATTCACTCAGTTAATCGTCGGGGGCGTCTCAGGCAGTCAAAGACACTGAGGGAGGGATTGCTTCCTCCAGAACCCTTGTGTCTGACAAGGGACTGAGGACATGAGAAGCCACCATCTCTTGCAGATGGAGTATACCAGGGGGTTCATACTTGACTCCATCCTGTCTTAGGGAGGTCTTGGTAGTTAGTTCAAGCTTGTGGTATGTTGTTTCCATCTCTTGAAACATATGGATAGATGGATGTGGAGGATCACAGGCTCAGGATATGTAAGAACCCTTTTTTCCAAGAAAGCCCAATATCCAGTCACTTTTTTGTTTAAAGGTGATTAGCATGAATCCTAGTTGTTGTTGTTAGGTGCCGTCGAGTCAGTATCCGACTCATAGCAACCATCATAGGGTCTTCAATGGCTGACTGTTTCTTGGAATTGCCTTGGGAGTGGATTGCCAGGCCCTTCTCCCATTTTTGCGGTGCTGGGAATTGAACTCGGGTCCTCAGAGACTGCAGCACAGCATCCTACCAACTGAGCTAAATCCCAGCCTATGAATCCTAGAGGGGTACTTTTTTGGATCACAAGCTCTAGGGCATCTAATGGACATAAGTGGATCAGAGACTCCAGGAGGCATGACAGTTTGCCAAAGCCTCTGTGGTAAAGGATTTTTTGAGGGCACTAAGAGGAGTGCCTACTGATTTTCACGTAGAGGTTAAATTTTTAAATGAGGAATATGTAAAATCAGAATCTGAGTTGTAGAGACACAAAAACCAGTCAATGCCCTTTCTATCTTTGTTATTTTAGTACGTAAATTATGGAATTTGAATTTCCAGTTGAATCTAATTGGATTTGATTAGATTATGGAAAATAATTATGCTATTGATCAATTTATCATTTATTTATACTCAAATATTGTATATAACTGGTGAGAGAATCCCTGGAGAGCTGGAGGGCAGATCTGGTGAGAATAAGGAAGAACACAATGCCACCACTAGCCACAGAAATGCAGATGGGACTCACAATATTATAGAGAAAAATGAGGACTTTTTTGAGCACTGGAGTAGAGACCATTTATATTACATTTTGGCAAAAAGCTCATGTACATTCTGCTTTTGTTCTAAAGACTTGAGTGATGCTGAATTTAAAGGTAGTGGACTAATTAACTTCAAAAATTATCACAGGGACAGCAGAATAAAGGCAGTGTGACATGGTTGTTGCTTGATAATTTTAGTCAGATTTGTGAGGAAAATATGGAGCAAAAGTCACAGTAAAAAAAAAAAACGTTGTGTACAGCTTAAAGAGACAAAAAGGTGTGATGGTGAGGGCTTTTCTAAAGTTAGTGGAAACAGGTGGGTTTGGGGCAAGAAGGCCATAATTGTTAAGGAGATAAGTGTCATTCAAGAAAACAATAAAGATGGCTTGAAGGCAGAGAAGGAGTTGGCCAGAATCCTCCCATTCAAGACTTCAAGGTTTAAGACTAAAATCCTATTTGACAAGGGAGTGTCTGAAAAGTGTCTCCAGGATGCCCTGATGTTGCATGTGCCAGATTACAAACTTTAGCTGACAGGTTTTGTTTGTCCAGTAGGCTTTGATTTTACTATGGACCCATCTTTCCTTTCTGAAACCACAGTTCCTTCATTTTGGAATGGGAATACTTACTATGTGCCATTATATGTTGGAAGTACGTGACCTGAATTTTTCTGTCAGGAGTCCACAGCTATGTTGCCATAAGTCTCAGTGGAGACTTTGGACTTGGGCTTTTAAACATGATTGGGACTGTTAAGACTTTGGGGACACTTAAAGTTTGACTGAATGTATTTGCATTATGAGATGGTCATGAACCTTTGGGGGCCAGGTGAACAATTTTTTGATTTGAATATAAAATGTCCCCTAAAAGTCATATGCTTTAATGTTTAAGCCCTGGGTGGTGTTGAAATAAGACCCTAAAAAGAAATCTGATAAAGCAGCCTTCTTAAAAGAGACCCCTGTCTCATTTTCCTTTTTTAAAATAACTACTAGCAGATGCTTGCTTAGGAGCTGCCTGTTTTCTGCTGAAATTTCTACCAAGGATGTTTTGTTTGAGACATTGTGGTTTTGTGCAAGGTCACTAACAGATACTGTTTTCTCTATAATAAGCAACATCTGCACCTTAACTAGAAAAAACTGCTGACCACATGAAATGACTAGAGGAATCGATGTCTTTTCCTTTCACCCCTGTAGTTTTCTAGGTAACTACCTGCCCATTTCTGCTTGTGCAATCATGCTTTGCTTTTTTTTTTTCAACATGGGTCCCTGTCTTTGTCTGGTTTGCCCCACTTTGCTCTTGTGAGCCTGCCTACCTAATGAAAATCTATAAGAAGTTTGATCTTCCTTTGCTCATGGTTCAGTCTTTGGAAATGATTCCACTGAATCACATACTGGTACAGAATAAAGGCCCCATTAAGCCTCAGGTCTCTCTTATTTCTGCAACAGTATGGAGGTCATGGAACTTTGGGAGGTGGGACTAGCTTTGTGGAATGGTCACTGGGGATGGGCCTTTGGAGGTGTTTACCTGGGCCCACAAAAAGAAATCTTAGAAATGAAGAGCTCACTAAGTCAAATAAAAATACAGTGGAAAGACTCAGCAACAGACTAGATCAAGCAGAAGAAACAACATATGGACTTAAAAACAAGTCTTTTCAAAATGTGCTATTCAGACAAAACAACAGTAACACACAACAATAACAAAAAGAACAAAAGTACAAGGGAGAATGAAGGGAGAATTCTTTACCTTTTGGATACCATGAAATGAGCAAACATTTGTATCTTTGGAACATATAAGTTGAGAAGATTAAAAGTTAAGGGTATAGAAAAACTTCTTAATGAAGTAATATTTTAAAAAAATCCTGATCTTGGTAGACACATGGATAGCTATCTATAGGAAGCTTATAAAACTCCAAATAAACAGGACTACAAAAGTAAAATAGCAAAATTTTCAGAAACATAAGAAATAACTTAAAAATATACAAGAGAAAATCACAAAGTCACATTTAAGAGCATCCATATTAGACTAACAGCAGAAACCATACAGACCATGAAGGAATGCAATAATGTATTCTTAGACTTAACACAACACAACAAAACAAAAAAGAACTGCCAATGAGATTACCGGAACCAACACAGTTATTCTTCAGAAATAAGGAAGAAATAAAAACCTTTCAAGATAAGCAAAAACTAAGGGAATTCATGACTATGAGGCCAGTCTTATAAATATGCTTTAAGGAGACCTACATCCAGAAGTAAAAGAAAGCTAACTACTGTAATGAAAGTACATGAAAGAATTAATCCGACTGGAAGAGTAGGAGCTCAAAAGAGAAGTAGGAAAGAATTATCAGCACAATAAACAATAAAACCACAAAGACAAACAAGAAGAGAATAATAGAACTAAGAATATTCAAAACAACTGGAAAGAAAACAAAGTAACAGATAAACCTTGTCATATGAGTTTTAGATGTCCCTCAATGGCAATGTGTGAAGGGTTTTGTTCCTAGGAAACCATTAGAGCGTGGAGACTGATGAAAGAAGGGAGATCATTAGAGATAAACCTTTGAGGGGATATTGGGACCCTCATCTATCTTCACTTTCTCTCTTTTTGCCTTTTAGATACCATGAGGTGAGCATCCTCTTCTACAACTTCTTTCTGCTGGATATACTCAATATGGCCAAGCTACTGTGGACTGAAACCTCTGAAATCACGAGCCCAAAGGATCCTTTCCTCTTTTGTTTATTATAGGTATTTTGTCACTGTGATGGAAATCTAACACATATCTGTACCTATCAATAATAACTGAATGCAAATAGACTAAATTTTACAACTGAAAGATACAGACTGGGTTAGTGAATTTTTGTTAAAAAAAGGGCTGACGATATGCTGCCTGAAAGAAACTCACTTTACAAGGAAAGACATATACAACCTGAAAGTGAGATGGTAGGAAATATCACAAACAAAGCAAATCCTATTGTGAGCAGAAGTAGCTGTATTTGTATCTTACAAAATAAACTTTAAGGCAAAAATTGTTAAAAGACAAATAAGGTTTTTATGTAGTAATCAGAGAATGAACATAACAGACATTTACAGAGAATTTCATCCAACAGCTGTAGAATATACATCCTTTTCTTCATCGTGTAGAACTTTCTCTAGAATAGACCATACATTTGGCTACTAAACAAGTCTTAATTAAAATGTTTGAAATATTATATCTTTCAAATGTTTGAAATTTTATATCTTTTCTAACCACATTGGAACAAACCAGAAGTTAACAATAAAAGAAATTTTAGAAATTATTAAAAGGTGTGGAGACTGTACAGCACAGTTTAAAATGAACAGTAAGTCATCAAGAAAGTCAAAAGGGAAATTCAAAAACTTCTTAAGATGATAAAAATAGAAAACAGCATAACAAAACTTGTGGGATGCAGCAAAAGCAGCGCTAAAAGGGAAGTTGATAGCAATGAATGCATACATTAAAGAAAAAAGATTTCAATAACAATGTAAAAGCAAGAATGATCAGGTCCTATATTAATAGAAGGAAAAAGGCAACAAAGATCAGAGCAGAAATGAAAGAGGGAGACTAAAACAATTACAATGGATCAAGGAAACAAAGAATTTGTTCTTTGAAATGCTGAAATTAACAAAACATTAGCTAGATTATCCAAGAAGAAAAGAAAGAAAACTCAAATAAACAAATTTAGAAATGAAAAAGAGATACTGCAACCAAAACTACAAAACCCCAAAGGTTCATTAGAGTTTATCATGGTAAACTATATGCTAACAAATTGGAAAATCTAAAAAAGAAAGAAATAAGTTTTGGGACACATATGACCTACCAAAATTGAAACAAAATTGAAGATATAAAGACATGAATATATCAAGAACAATGAGTCAAGTTGAATCAATAATAAAATATTTCTCAAGAGAGAAAGGCCTAAGTCTGGATGGGTTCACTGCTAGATTTTACCAAACTTTACTAAATTTTACCAAGCTTCTTTAAAGAAGAACCAACATAAATTCTCCTTAATGTATTTCAGAAAACCATTCCAAATTCATCTTATGAGGCTACTATTACCCTGTAATCAAAGCAAAGACACATCTGGACAAATAGCTGGAGACTTGGAAGACTGAGACAGGAGGATTGAGAGTTTGAGGCCAGAGGCAGCCTGTGTAACTTAGCAAGACCCTGTCTCAAAAATGTAAAAAAATGGGATTGGGGTTCACCCTAGTGATAGAGCACTTACAAAGTATGTGTGAGGCCCTGGGTTCTACTCCTAAGTATGAAAGAAGGAAAGAAAGGAAGAAAGAGAGAGAGAGAGAGAGAGAGAGAGAGAGAGAGAGAGAGAGAGAGAGAGAAAACAATAGGTCAATACCTCTGGTCAATGTAGATGTAAAAATTCTCAACAAAATACTAAGAAATTGAATTCAACAACAAAATGAAAAGATCATTCACCATGAAAAAGTTACTTCCATTCCACTGATGCAAGAAGAGTTCAGTATATGTAAATTAATAGATGTAATACATCACATCAAAAGAATGAATGATAAAAATTATATGATCATATTAATGGGTGCATAAAAAGCCTTGGATAAAATTCAACATCTCTTGATGGTAAAAATCTTGAATGAATTAGTTACAGAAAAATTGTCCCTCAATGTAATAAAGGCTATATGAAAAATCCACAACTAACATCATATTGAATGTGGAAAAACTGAAAAATATTCTTTCCTAAGATCAGGACAAAACAAAGGTGTTTATTCTCACCACCTTTATTTAGTATACTACTATAAGTTTTACTCAGAGAAATTAGGAAAGAGAAAGAAATGAAAGGTATGCAAATAAGAATGGAGGAAGGCATACAAATTGGAAGGGAAAGAAATTTTCTCTCTTTGTAGATGATATGATTCTATAAATAGAAAAACCCAAAGACTCCATATTAGTCAGCTGCCATTGCTGTAGCAGGAAAAAAAACCAAAACAAATTTATGGAGGAAGGATATTTATTGAGGGCTCACAATTAGAAGATCAGTCCATAATGGGTGCAAGGTAGGTGTGGCAGCAGCAGGAGGCAGGACACATTACAGATGACCTTCAATCATTATGAACAGGAAGCAAGAGAAAGTGCCACATGACCAAGATAAAACCTTTTACAGGCACAGTCCAAGTGAGTCACTTCCACTAAGCTAGACCTGCCTCCAGAAGTTCTACAACCTCCCAGGACAGTGCCACCAGATGGAGACCAAACAACATGACCTGTGGGGGACATTTTAGATCCAAAGGATAGCACTCTGGCCCTGGTCCCCAAGGGCCATGAGCATCTTATAATGCAAAATTCACCCAGTCCAAATTCAAGAGCCCCCAAAGTCTTAAAAGTCTCAACTGTGTCCAAAAGCCCAGGTCCAAATCTCCACTGAAACTCAAGAAAAACATAGCTATGGGCCCCTGCAAATAATAAAATAAGTTGCATGACTTCTGGTTTAAGATAACAAATTAAAGGTAGATTCTATGTGATGTGGCAAAAACAAAGGAGTTAGAATAGAAAGGGATGAAGTATTTTCTAAAGAAAGAAGGTATGAAGATGCACAGAAACCACAGAGGAGACTGCTAGATGGTTCTAGATTTTACAATGAAACTTAACAGTGAGAAACACAGAGCAGGACACATTGGCAGCCATAGTTTCCCATGGGGGAGGGGAAACAAAGCTCTTATCCAAAGAGGTAAACCAGACAGCCCTGGCTATCAAACTAGCAGTTCCACGTGACTAGCCTAAAGTACTTGAAGCTCTTGAACTCTTTCAAAGACTTGCTGACACAGTGGCTTTTCCTGACTGAGGGGTTCATCATTGGACAAGTAACTCTCTTTCCCATGCTTCGTGTCTCAGAGGGCCATGACCTGGTGACATCTTGAGAAGGAACCTATTATGTGAGACTGAGCTACCCAAAGGGGCTGGAAACAAAGAATTATCACCCATGGTGAGCCTGGGGGTGGCATACCATAGCTCTAGCATGCTACACAAGTACAGCAGGCAATTACAGTGAGGGTAGCAGTAGGGGTGCTGACATACCGAAAGGCTTAGGCACCAAGAGTCTCAGGAAAGTTGCTCATAAGCAAGCCCCAACCCTGAGGAAGTACAAAGACTGTCAACTCTGAGCCATGGTCAGACAAAGAGACTCCATCCTCAACAGACTACCACTGCCAACTAAAAGGGTCCAATATTAGAGGCCACAGGAAAAAGCTACTCTAGTACTTTTTCTTCTTCTTTTTTCTTCCTGCTGTGCTGGGGATTGAACCCAGGGTTTGTCATGGGGTAATTGCTGTGTCATGGGGTAGTGCCCCTATCTTTTTTCTCACTTTTGCTTGGATATAGGATCACATTGAATTTCACAGGCTATCTCTGGACTAGGGCTGAAGATCCTCCTGTCTCACCTGACAGAGATCCTGGAGTATTAGGGGAACAAGTTGGTGTTTACTTCTTTTTTCTCCCCTTCTTTCTATTTCTCCTCTTGATATTTTTCACTTCCTCATTTCCCTTTTTTCTGTTTTAGTTTTTTATTTTTAATCCTTTTTGGCTTGCCTTTTTCTGTATTTCTTCTTTTCAATTTACTATACTTTAAACTTTTTAGGCTTACTATTTCTTATTCTTCTGTTATATTTACCTAATTCTGTGTATATATCTTTTTTTATCATGCCACATTTTAAAAATATTTAGTTAATTTCCCTCTCTCTTCCTAACATTCATTTTCTTTCTAGGTATTCTTTTTCCTTTCTTGTACTTTACCCTTGGGGCATCCTTCTGTCTCCCCTTTCTCTGTCCTCTCTTTCTTATTTCAGACAAATATTGTTTATACCTTCACCATAAAAATTTTGTACCTTTATAGCTTACTAAATATTATTGTTGCCATTTTCTTTTCTATGGACATTGGTGGTACAACATTTTGAATTGTGATTTCAATCATATTTATATATCAGGTTTGGTCAGATATTGTACCTCGTGTAGTGGTTTGTCTTCTTTTCCAGGAGTGGCACTAAAGATTGTCATCTTAAGAGAAACTCACTCACTAGGAAGATTCCAAAATAAAACAGGAAGTTATATCCACCCCTATGGATGTTCAAATCATAAATCAAAAGCACAGGAAACATGAAAAAGCAAGGCAACAAATCTCATACAAAAGACCATGATTTTTTAATCACTTAATCCAATGATAATGAAACAGATGAAATGTCAGACAAAATAATTTAAAAGTTTATTTGTAAAAATGATCAGTGACTTCAAAGAGGACACAAACAAGTAAATAAATGAAATAAGGAAATTAGTATATGACATAAGTCAGAAAGTAACCAACATGGAAGATAAATTCAGCAATGTGGATGAGAAATTCAGCAAGGAAATTGAGATATTGAAGAAACAAACAGAAATGTTGGAAATGAAAAGTCCAATAAAAAATTAAAAAAAAAACACAGTAGAATGCATCACCTGTAGACTGGATTAAGCAGAAGATAGAATATCTGGGATAGAAGAAAAGGTTGTGGAAATATTATTTTTAGATATCAACAAAGAAAAAAAAGAACATGTCCACAGTTTTCAAAAACTTTACAATAAGATTGGGAAACTAAACTTAAGAATCCCTGGGATAGAAAGAGGAGCCAAAGCAAAAACTTAAGGCACAGAAAACACATCCAGTGAAATTATAGAAGAAAATTTCCCAAATCTGGGGAAAGAAATAACATCTAATCACAAGAGGCATTTAGAACACCAAACCGAGATGACTGAATAAGAATGTCCCATAACACATAATAAAACACCAAGATTACAGAACAAAGAAACACCATTAAAACCTGCAAGGGAAAAACACCAACTCACTTACAAAGCAAAACCCATCAGAATTACATCAGACCTCTCATCCCACACCCTAAAATCTAGGAAGTGATAGAAAGGTATATTTCCAGCTCTGGAAATAAGTAATTGCCAACCAAGATTAGTATATCCACCAACATTACTATTTAAAATTCATGGAAAAATGAAGATGTTCCAAGCCACACACACATTAAAGCAATACATCCCCACCAAGCTAGCACTGCAGAAGATGCTTAAAGGAATCCTAGACACACAGGAGGAGGAAAGACAGTGTCCATCACAAGAGAACAGCGAAGAATAACATCATGGAAGGAACAGATAAACCAAGAAAACTTGGAAAGCGTCAATCATGTCTAAAAACCCAGCAAACCCAGAATATAAATAAGAGAGAAAGAAAAGAATAAATTGTGTATGAATCACCCAGGAAAACACTCAGCAAAACATCCAGAAACTTCTCTCAGTAATAACCCTAAATATCAATGGTCTTAACTCTCCTATTAAAAGACACAGATTAGTAGACTGTATTGAAAAGCAAGATTCAACAATTAGTTATCTACAAGAAACACATCTCATTGGCAAGGACACACACAGAGTGAAAGTAAGAGGATGGAAGTTGATGTACCAAGCAACTGGAAACCAGAAAAGGAGTAGCTATTCTTACATCAGAAAATGTAGGCTTTAAGTTAAAACTAGTCTGAAGAAACAAAGAAGATCACTGCATGTTAATAAAGGGAACAATTGATCAAGAAGGTATAACAATTGTAAATATATATATGCACTGAACATTGTTGTTGTTGTTGTTAGGTGCCGTCGAGTCTAATCCGACTCATAGCAACCCTCATAGGGTTTTCAATGGCTGACTGTTTCGGGATTGCCTTGGGAGTGGATTGCCATGTACTTCTCCCATTTGGCAGTGCTGGGGATCGAACTCAGGACCTCAAAGACTGCAGAGCAGTGCTCTACCAACTGACCTAAATCCTAGCCCCGCACTGAAAATTAGTGTACCCAATTTCATTGGAAAAAATAAAACCCACTCCTGTACTTACTGGGAGAGATAAGTCCAGATACAATAATAGTGGGAGACTTCAATATCCCACTCTTATCAATCAATAAAAAACCTTAAGAGTTAAACATGACAGTAGATCAAATATTCTTAATAGATACCCACAGAATATTCCACCAAAAAGTACAGAAAACATATTCTTCTTGGCAGCCCATGGAACTTTCTCTAAAATAGATCATGTTTTAGGCCATAAATCATGTCTTAACAAATATGTTGTTGTTGTTAGGTGCCATCGAGTTGGTATCCGACTCATAGCGACCCTCATAGGGTTTTCAATGGCTGTTTCTGGATTGCCTTGGGAGTGGATTGCCAGGCCCTTCTCCCATTAACAAATATAGAAAATTCGAAATACTTTTGTGTATATTAAACCATAGTGGAATAAAACTAGAAATGGAGAGCAAGAGAAATTACAGAAACTATACAAAAATAGGGCTGGGATTTAGCTCAGTTGGTAGAGTGCTGCTCTGTAGTCTCTGAGGTCCTGAGTTCGATTCCCAGCACCGCAAAAATGGGAGAAGGACGTGGCAATCCACTCCCAAGGCAATCCCAAAAACAATCTGCCATTGAAAACCCTATGAGGGTCACTATGAGTCGGACATGACTCGACGGCACCTAACAACAACAACAACACCACATACAAAACTATGGATAATGAACAATACACTCTTAAATGATAAATGAGTACTTGAAGAAATCAGAGAGGAAATAAAAAAATTTTTTAGAATCAAATGAAAATGAAAATACAACCTACCAGAACCTTTGGGGTACAACAAGGCAGTTCTAAGAGGGAAATTTATATCAATGAATGGCTACATTAAAATATCACAGTAGGCTCAAACAAATGACTTAATAATGCACTTATTTTAGAAAAAGAAGAACAAAACCCCAAACCAGCTAATGGAAAGAAATTAATGAAATGAAGACTGAAATAACAATGAAAAGAATTGAAATAAAGAGCTGATTCTTTGAAAGGATAAAAAAGATCAATAAACCCTTAGCCAAACCAAAAGAAAGAGAGAAAAGACTCAAATTAAGAAAATTGAAGATGAAAAGAGAACATTTACCTAGGGAATCCAGATAATCATTATGGAACACTTTAAAAATTATATGAAAAAGACTAGAAAGCTTAGACTAGATGGATAAGATCCTAGACATGTATGACCTGCGAAAATTAAGTCAAGCGTGTATAAACAACTTAAACAGCAGGGTCAACTTAGTAATACAGAATCTCCCAACAAAGAAGAAGCCAGGACCAGATGGATTCACTGCTGAATTCTACAATGCCTTTAAAGAAGCATTAACACCAATGTTTCCCAAGTTATTCCATAAAATACAAATGGAAGGGAAACTACCACACTTCATTCTGTGAAGCCAGCATGATCCTGATTGCAAAACCAGATAAGGACACATCAGAAAAGGAAAACTACAGACCAATTTCCCTGATGAACCTAGGTGCAAAAGTCCTTATAAAATACTTGCAGATCAACTTCAACAACACATTAGAAAGAACCTATACTATGATCAGTTGGTTTTGTTATAGGGATGCAAGGCTGGCTCAATATGTGCAAGACAAAAAATGTAATACAGCATATAGACTCAGAATTAGAGATTACATGATCCTATCAATAGATGTAGAAAAGGCCTTTGAAAAAGTGCAACATCCTTTTATGATAAAAGCCTTGAAGAATCTAGGAATTGAAGGAACATATCTCAACATAATAAAGAAAATACACAGAAAACCTACTGCTAACAGTATACCAAATTGGAAAAAACAGAAAGCACTTTCCTTTTAATCAGGTATAGGACAAGGATGACCCTGTCTCCACTGCTATTCAATGTAGTGATTGAAATATTAGCCATAGCAATAAGACAAGATTAAGCAATAAAATGTATCCAAATAGGAAAAAAAAGTCAAAATATCCCTATTTGCATATGATATGATCCTATACTTAAAAGACCGTAAAGACTCCACCCAAAACTTTTAGAACTGATAGACACTTTCAGCAAAATAATAGGATACACAATTAACATACAAAAATCAGTAGCTTTTCTTTATACCAATAAGAACCAAGCAGAGAAAGAAACCAGGAAAACAATCTCATTCACAATAGCTTCAAAACAAATAAAATACTTGGAAATAAACCTAACCAAGAAAGCGAAAGACTTCTACAATGAAAACTTTAAAACATTAAAGAAAGAGATTGAAGAAGACAATAGAAGGTGGAAAGATTTCTCGTGCTCATGGATTGGAAGAATTACTATTTTGAAAATGGCTAGAGTGATTCTGAGAAGAAAGAATAATGCAGGGGGCATCACAATTCCTGTTTTCAAATTATTCTACAAAGGTATAGTAACAAAAACTTCATGGTTCTAGAACAAAACAGACATGTAGAACAATGGTACAGAATAGAGGATCCAGGAATAATCCTGTGCAGTTAGAGCCACCTGATATTTGACAAAGGTGCCAAAAATATAAATTGGAGAAAGACACCCTCTTCAACAAATGGTGCTGGGAGAATGGGATATCCTCATGTAGAAGTCTGAAACTAGATCCGTGTCTCTCACCTTGTACAAAAATCAGTGCAAAATGGATCAATTACTTTAATTTAAAATCTGAAACTTTGAAACTACCAGAAGAAAACATAGGGAAAATACTTCAAGACATAGGCCTAGTCAATGAATTTCTGAATAGGACCCCAAAGCACAGGAAACAATAGCAAAAAATGACAAATGAGATTGCATTAAATTAAAAAGCTTTTGTACAGCAAAGGATGCATTCATCAGAGTGAAGAGACAGTCTACAGAATGGCCAACTACCCACCAGACAGGGAATTAATATTAGAATATACAAAGAGCTCAAAAAACATTGAAAAAGCAAAGTATCCAATCAAAAATGGGCAAAAGAACTGAATAGAGACTTTTCAAAAAAGGAATACAAATGGTCAATAATTACATGAAAAAAATGTTCATAATCTTTAGCCATAAGGAAAAATGCAAATAAAAACTACACTGAGATGCCATCTCATCCCAGTCAGAGTGGCTACCATCAACAAAATAAACAACAATATATGCTGGTGAAGTTGTGGGGAGAAAGGAACACTAATACACTGCTGGTGGGAATGCAGATTGGTATAGTCACTATAGAAATCATTATGGAAGTTTTTCAAAAAGTTAAAAATAGAACTACCACATGACATAGCTATGCCACTCCTGGGTATATATCTCAAGGAATATAAGTCAATATACCACAGAGATACCCGCTCATCCAGGTTTATTATTGTATTATTCACAAGAGCCAAGACATGATGTCAACCTAGGTGTCTATCAACAGATGAATGGATAAGGAAATTTTGGTGTATGTATATATCATGCACTTTTATTCAGCATAAAAGGGACAAAATTATGGAATTTGCTCAAAAATGGGGCAGAGGAATTGAACAGACAGTTCTCAAATGAAGAGGCCTGTAAAGCCATGAATCACATGAAAAAATGCTCAATATCCCTAGCCATTAGGGAAATGCAAATTAAAACAACTCTGAAATTCCACCTTACACCAGTAAGAATGGCCAAGATCAATAAAGCAAATAACAACAAATGGTGATGAGGTTGTGGAGAAGAGGGAACCCTCTTACACTACTGGTGGAGCTGTAAATTGGTCCATCCGCGTTGGAAATCAACACGGAGGTATCTTAAACAACTAAAAATAGATCTACCATTTGACCCAGCTAACACTATTGGGAATTTACCCAAAGGGGATGTGTCATCATACCACAGAGATACCTGCATATCCATGTTCAATGCAGCACTTTTCACAATAGCAAGGATATGGAATCAAACAAAGTGCCCATCAACAGAAGAATGGATAAAAAACTATGGTACATATACACAATGGAATACTAGTCATTAATAAAAAACTGAAATAATGCCATTTGCAGCAAAATGGATGGAATTGGAGAAAATTATTTTAAGTGAAAGAACACAAGCTCAGAAAGAGAAATACCACATGTTCTCACTCATATGTGGGAGATGAATCAAAATTCTAAGGGAAAAAGTCCTATTTGGAGGTAAGAACATAAAAAAAAATGCTAAAGTCAACCTAACAGAGAAGGGGCAATTTGGGGAACACAAAAGAAGGAGAGAGGGATCTAGCAAAAGCAGGAAATCCTGGGAGACGAGGGAAAGGAGAGGAGGAAAAAGGAGGATTGAGGAATGGCTGAGGGGGTGACCTCAGGGTGAACAGCCCAACTTTAATTGTCCTGGAAAGAATTATAATAACACCAATAATACCAAAGAATGGTAATAATATAGATGGGCTAGAAAATTCATGTAATAGTACTGACAATGTAAAAAGATAGTTCACTACAGAAAAAGTTTCAATCTTAAACATAATTGGGACCCAAGGATAGACAGAAACATAGTACCATAAAAAGACAAGCAAATGGAAGAGAAGTCTCTGGTAGGGCAGTGGGAGGGGGAGGAAGTACACAAGAGGGTAAGGGGGAACTTATCAGTGCAATGTACAAGAAAATGCATATATGGAAATATCACAATGAAATGCATGTCAGAATGAATCACATTAAGTTGTACATTAAAAGTTTCCAGTAAAAAAAAGAATAAAGAGTAAATATGAGAAAAAAAGAAAATGGAACTAGAAATCATCATTTTAAGTGAAATAAGCCAGACCCAGATATGTAAATATTATGTGTTTTCTCTAGTATGTGGATGTTAGGCTTCAATATATATTCATTATTAAAAATATTTGTTATGAAAATAAAATGGGCCTATGTAAAGGAAGATAACTGACTAAAGAGAAGTATGAGGGGGTAAGAAGAAAGGATAATGGCAAAAACAAAGGAACTGTTACATATGTTGCCATTATGGTAAAATTAGAATGTACATATATAGATAAATATACTCACAAAAAAGACATGCAAGTAGGAAAGGGACCATTGGTGAGGAGTAAGGGGACCACTGTTGGGGAGTGAGTTCACTGAGGAGGAGGCTTCATGAGAAGATAAGGGGAAGTGAACAAGAGCAATGAAATGCATGTATGGAAATGTCATAATAAGACCCACCATAATTGTACATTTGGGGCTGGGTTTAGCTCAGTTGGTGGAGTGCCGCTCTTCAGTCTCTGAGGTCCCTAGTTCAATTCCCAGCACCGCAAAAATGGGAGAAGGCTGTGGCAATCCACTCCCGAGGCATTCCCGAAACAAACCCGAAACAATCAGCCATTGAAAACCCTATGAGGGTCGCTATGAATTGGACACTATTCTATGGCACCTAACAACAACAACAACAACATATTGTACATTAAAAAATGCCAAGAAAAATAGATAAAAATCAGGTTACATATTTCTAACACATTATGGAACAGAGTAGGCATTTTCATTCCAAAATGGAGGAGTAGGGACACAGAATGGGAGGATTGACCCATAGCAAGACCAAGAATCCACTGGACAAGCAAAACCTCTTGTTTCCTCACCTGGCACACTAAGATATCATTTGGGATGTGGCATCTGGTGTAATCTGGGTTCTAAAAGCCTTGTGTGGCTCCACCCTTCTGATTTAATTTGTAGTACAGATGGTTCTTCTGGGATGACTCCACTTTCTTCTGGCAGCTCCACTCGAGACACTTCATGTTGCTGGCATTTCCAACATCCAGGTCTCCATTACTGTTTAGGATCCATCCCCAAAACTTCATGTGCCTACCTTTAAGGCTCTCCTCAGGGTACCTAACTGTGATAGACATTTCCTGGTCTCATTGGGTATCTTCTGAAATCTTGATGGCTGCCTCCATAGTCCCTTAACTCTTGCATTCTTCATGTCTGAAAAACCAGAACCAAACTGATGATGCCCAGAGTTGCCTAGTTCAAGAGGTAGCTTGGCCTTTTTGGACCATGGCTTCAATGTCAACCTGTGTATGTCCAGGCCAAGAAAAAAGATATTGGAACAGAAAGAAGAAAACAGCATGTACCTACATGGTGGCTCTAGCCTCAGTGGGGGAAAGGAAAACACTATCTTGCATGAGGACCTACAGATCTTAACTTTGGCAGCTCCAGAAACCCCAGCCATGGAGGTGCTGGCAGCAACCCTGGTGAAATTGCAGGAGACAGCAACCATTTCAGCTGTGGCCACTGTGACAAATCTCACTGGGCAATATCTAGACAAATCAAAATAGAAGTTAGGATAATATAGACATGTCCTGGAGCATCCACTCCCCAAAGACACCTATATTCCTCAGGAGCTACCTCTCAACTGTGCATCTAGTGGACAAGTGACAAAGACAAGCTAAGACCAAATGGGTCAAGGAAATCCCAAATTATCCTCCATTACACGGGGCACCTGTGAATGAGAAGGACCTGAAATCACAGAGACTTGCCTTCCAATACAGATAACACTGTAGCTTACTTTCCCCAGTCTTAGAGACTACAGCTTAAACTGACTACAGTATTAATAAAAACATTGACAAAGAACTGTCCCAATAATTAATCCTTGCTTTTTTTCTTGTTTTCTTTTGTTGTTGTTTCTTTAAATCTTATTTTTCAAATTTTTAAATTTTTTTCCTTTATGTTGTCTTATCTATTTGATGACAATACTTTTAATATTATTTGAACACAAATTTATTTGTTTTAGAAAAAAGGACTTTTATGTTTGTATTAGTTATACATCTTGCATATATAACTTTATACATACTTTTCCTATTGTGTACAATGAGATTTATATTTTCATCTTCCCTTTTCTTACCCACGCTAACATTGTACTTTCTACCTGCTATTTTCCCTTTCTTATAGTCAATCCCCCCTGCCCCACGTCTGTCAGTCTGCCACACTGTGGGGGCTTGTGTGTTGTGATGAGGCTGAAAGCTATGCCACTGGCATCTTAGATACCAGCAGGGTCACCCATGATAGACAGGTTTGAGCTCAGCTTCCAGACTAAGACAAACCAGGGAATAGGACCTGGCAAACCACTCCAGAAACAACTAGCTATTGAAAACCCTATGAATAGCAAAGAAACACTGTCAGATATAGTGCTGGAAAATGAGCCCCCCTCAGGTTGGAAGGCACTCAAAAGACTACTGGGGAATTTGTACTCCCAAAAATGTACTAGACAGAAGAAATGGCTAAATTTCTCAATACTTACAACCTACCAATATTAAATCAAGAGGATACAACTAATTTAAACAGACCTTAAAAAGTAATGAAATTGAGGCAGTAATAAAGAATATGCCAACAAAAATCCCAGATTTGATATGATTTCAGCCTCTATGAAACATTTAAAGAAGTATGAACATCTATTCTATTCAAACTATTCCACAAAATAGAAAGGAAAGGAATACTCCTGAATTCATTCCATGAAGCCAATATCACCCTGATACCAAAACCAGATAAGGGCACAACACACACACACACACACACACAAAAAAAAAAAAAAAAAAAGGAAAGAAAATTATAGACCAATTACTCTGAACAGAGATGCTAGAATCCTCAATAGAAATACTTACAAAATGAATAGAGCAACACATACAAAGATCACACATCACAATCAAGTGGGCTTCATTTCACAGATGTGTGGGTAGCTCAAATATACACATCAATAGATGTAATACAACAGATCAGTAGACACAGAGGTAGAAATCACATGATCATATGAATGTATGTAATAGATGCAGAAAAGTCCTTTGACAAAATTCAATGTTCACAATAAGAGCCCTGAGGTAACTATAATAGAAGGAATATATCTCAACATCATAAAGGCTATTTATGACAAACCTATAGCAAACATCATATTAAACATGGAAAAACTGAAAGCATTTCCTGTAAAATCTGGCACAAGACAAGGATGTCCACTCTCTCCATTCATATTCAATATAGTGATTGAAATTTTAACCAAAAGCATAAGGCATGAGAGAGAAATAAAAGGGATATAAAAGGGAACTGAAGAAGGTAAATTATTCCTACTTGTGGATGACATGATACTATATTTAAAAGACCCTAAAGATTCCACCAGAAAATTCATAAATCTGATAAGCACCTTCAGGAAGGCAGCAGGATATAAATCAAACATTCAAAAATCAACAGTATTTTTTTGTTTTTCAGCACTGGGGTTTAAACCTAGGGCCTCACACTTGCATGCTTTGCAAGTGCTGGACCACTGAGCAGCATCCCCAGCACATTAAAATTTTTTTTTTATTTTTTGAGACAGGGCCTCACTAAGTTATGCAGACTGCCTTTGCTCTTTAACTTGCCATCCTCCTGCCTCCACCTCCCAAGGCGCTGGGATTACAGGTGTGCACAAGCACACCTGGCTCAAAAGTCAATAGTATTTTTATATATTAATAAAAACAAGATGAGAAAGAAAGAAAAACAACAATCCCATCACAAGAGCCATGAAAAATAAACTACCTAGAAATAAATACAACCAAGGAATCCAAAGACTTTTGGAATTAAAACTTGAAAACAGTAAAGAAAAAAGTTAAAGAAGACACTAGAAGATGGAAAGGTCTCTATTACTCATGGATCAGGGGTATTAATATCATGAAAATGACTATACTGCAAAAAGGGATATGCAGATTCAATGGAATCCCCATCAAAATTCCAATTATATATTTCAAAGAAATAGAAAAAAAATCCTAAAATTCATATGGAAGCTTAAAAGACCCTGATAACCAAAGCAATACAGGGTGTAAAGACTAACATGGGAGCTATCACAATATTTTGCATTAAATTATATTGTTGTTGTTGTTAGGTGCTTTTGAGTTGGTATCTGACTCATGGTGACCCTACATCCAACAAGGGAAATACTATTGTCAGTGCTTCTCAGCCGTTCATAGGGTTTTCAATGGCAGATTGATTTTTGGGAGTGGGTTGCTGGGTCCTTCTCCCAAGCCTACAGCACCTGGTATTCCCAGGTGGTCTCCCATCCAAGTACTAATCAGGCCGAACCCTGCTTAGTTTCCGAGATCTGATGGGATTGGATGCCACAGGACTACAGCTGCAGGCATTTAATTATATTACAAGCCCATAGTAACAAAACAGTTTGGTACTGGCACAAAAACAGTGAAATTGAACAGAGGATCCAGAAATGAACCCATGCAGCTATAGCTGCCTGATATTAGGCACCGTTTGCCAAAGGTGCTAAAAATATACGTTGGAAGCCAGGTGCAGTGGCGCACGCCTGTAATCCCGGTGGCTCTGGAGGCAGAGGCAGGAGGATTGCAAGTTCGAGACCAGAGGCAGTCTGAGTAACTTAGTGAGACCCTGTTTCAAAAAGTAAAAAAAATGGGCCGGGGGCGCAGCTCAGTGGTCTAGCACTTGCAAAGCATGCAAGTTTCCTCAGAAAACTAAAAATAGAACTACCATATGATCCAGCCATACAACTCCTGAGTATATACCCAAAAGAATCTAAGTCATTATACCATAGAGGTAACTGTACTTCTGTGTTCATTGCACCACTGTTCACAATTGCAAAGGTATGGACTTAGTTCAGATGCCTATCAAAAGGTGAAAGGATTTTAAAAACACACACACACAATGGAATATTATATTATCATAAAGAAAAATGTAATGATGTCATTTTCAGGAAAATGGATGGAACAAGCAAACATCATTTTAAGCAAAATGAACCATACCTAGAGAAAGAAATACTGCAGGTTTTCACTAATATGCGGAAGCTATATTTACCTTAAATATATATATGTTGTTGTTGTTGTTGTTGTTGTTAGTTGCTGTCGAGTCGGTGTCCGACTCATAGCAACCCTACATACAAAAGGCAAAACACTATTTATTGCCAGTGCTTCCCTGCTGTTCGTAGGGTTTTCAAATATATATGTGTATATTATTAAATGTGTGTATGTGTGTATTTAAAAATGGAAAATACAAGGGAACATATCTGGAGGAGAGAGTGCTTTCTTATTTGGGCTTTCTAGATGTGGAGAACAAAGGGAAGAATGAGAGGTGAAGTTTAAAAGTTGTTAGCAGTCAAACTTTTTTAAAAATAGAGTTAGCCAAGTGGTGTATGCCTACAATCCAGTGGCTAGGGAGATGGAGGCAGGAGGATTGCAAGTTTGAGACCAGAGGTAGTCTGTGTAATTTAGCAAGACTGTCTCAAAAAAGTAAAAAAACATGGACCGGGCGTGCAGCTCAGTGGTCCAGGACTTGCAAAGCATGCAAGTACAAGGCCCTGGGTTCAACCCCCAGCACTGCAAAAACAACAAACAAACAAACAAAAAGCCAAAAAATAGAGTCAGACTCCTCATTACAGTGCTTAATTCCAGTGTCCTTCTTTCCAGCTTAGAGTCAGTAACTGAACTAGAAAAAGACAGGTATTAATATCAGCATAATGAGTCCATATTTTAGGAACAAATCTGACAATATTAGCAAAAATGAAGCCCACAAATCATGTCTACTCAAAAGATTTATGAACCCTTCAAAAGAAGAAGATAACTACAATGCAAAAAATTATCCTTGAGATAGTTTGGCTGTTTGGAATCCCCTTAGGTTGCACATGGTGAAGATGCGTGGTGGTCAGAGCCAGGTCTTCCATATTAAGTACTTTGGAAGTTGTGGCTTACAGCACAGACATGGTTAAGTCCAAGAACCACGCAACACGCAACCAGTCCCTAAAATGGCAGAGAACGGATGTGCAGAGGCCCCTTGTAAAGATATGACTCTCTTAAAGATGTAGAGTGCAGGTTCACAAAGAGCATGAATTTTTCCAAGAACTACAATAAAAAGTGTCACCAGAGTTTAGGGCAACACCCTATTCCTAGAATTAGGCTTGGCCACTCATCCCCCAACATTAAAACTGAAGAGATGAGTCATGGAGAAAAGCAGAGAAAGGAGGTTTAATCAGTGTGCACAATGGGAAGAGGAACAGATAAAGGAGTCTCATGACCCCAAGTTTCTCTTCAGGGAACTGTCATGAGCTTTTGTGTAAGTACAGGAAGAATTGGGGGAAGGGACAAGAGGTGTGCATAATTTGTCAGTCCTGCTCAGCGTGTGATCCAGCTGACCATTATCTCTGTTCTGATTCTACAGAGTAGACCCAAGAAGTTGTCATTGCTGTCACTGCTGGAAGGGTAGTTTTTGTCCCTTGTCAGAAGAGATGTTTATTGATCAATGTTGCCCCAGACCTAGGGGACTGTAGGTTTAGGAAAAAGATTTTAGATGCTTCTTGAGGGTCTGAAACATGACACTTGGGGGTCCAAGTGAGGAGTCAGTACTTTTTAGCAAAAGCAGTCTATAAATGCATATTATAAAGGGGCGTGAAAAAGATGCAGGCCACCAATGCCAAAGCATGTGCATGCATGTTGAGGCCACAAAGGCCCTAGTAAAGCCCAATGAGGTTAACTCACGATCCCAAAGCCACAAACTCAGTTGACTTGCCTACATCTCCTACCATAGCCTTGGGATGGTGCTTATGCCAGGATTGTCAAGGGTCTCAGGCAACACTGGCCAAAGCCCAAGCCAAGGACAAGGCTTAAACCAATGTCCAGGCCCAGCCTCTGTCTGCTAAGTGAGGGGAGTGGACTGGTGTGATCCCGGCACTGACTTCCACATGTGTCTGTTGTCCTCCTGTGCTGTTTGTGCAAAAAAACCTGAGACAGGGGGAAAAAGAATTTACCAGGTGTAAAATGGACTCAAGGAAACATATATACAAGGTTACTGTGACACTCAGCAGCCATTGGCCTCAGCCACTCTTGAAACAACTTTTTCTTTTTTGTACTTGGAGTTCAAACCCAGAACCTCACACATACTTTAAAAGTGCTCAGTCACTGAACTGCACTACCAGGACATCTTGTTTTTTTTTTTTTTTTTTTTTTTTTTTCCCTATTTTTGACTGGGTCTCACTAAGTTACACAGGTTGCCTCTGGACTCAAACTCATGATCCGCCCGCCTCCATCATCTGATTCCCTGGGATTACAGGGGTGTGTCACTCTGCTCTATGCTGAAACAACTTTCTGATAGGAAAAAGACAGTCATTCTGCCTTTCATTTAGCTACACGCTTCACATTCAAATATCTGAAGGTTTTTGCTGCACCATACTTCTCCAACATTTTCCTTCCACCTGTGTCATAGATACTTCAACATCACCTCACTTACATTTGCATTATGGGTACTAGATATTTTCCTTTTATATCCAATTTATTCTACTTAGGATCTTTTCATGGGAAATATTGGTTATGGCTCACTGCTGCCTGAAAGAACTTTGATTTTTTGCTGTGAAACTTATTAGACCATTGGATGATGACAAGTTTGGGGTGGAGACTAAGAATGAGAGCCACCTGAGGCTTAGAGTTCAAATGGTACCAGGGGAACATGGGCCCAGGGCTCTGGCACTCCCACCTGTTACCAGGAAGCTGGCAACAAACCTCAGTCTTTGGTCAGGTTTATAAAAGCATTTTAAAACAGATTCAAAAGAAACTTCAAGGATGATTGATTTATTGTTGGAAAAGAGGAGAGTGCCCTTAGTACCAGGACAAGCAGGCTTGGGGACATAGGCTAGGGATTTAGATCACTATGGGGAGAAGTGAGATGGAAAGACAAAGAGAAAATGTTACATTTTTTGATATTGAAATCAGAAAGCAGGCAGGTCCCAAATTGATGATCCATGAACAGATGCTTTTATGCTTGAGTCAGTGGTCAGCAGCATGTAGACCCAGCAATGAGGCTGGGGCGTCTTCAAACATCTGTGTAGAACTGCTGATGTGCAGAGTTCTCTGGGCATGTGCAGGCCTCTGGACACTGTGGGCATCTCAGACAATTGAGGACAACTGCATGTATCTGGACACTTCTTATATCTGGAAAGAGTTGCAGACATTGCTGAGAACTGTGGACAACTCCAAACTGTGGACACTGCTGAGAACAGTTGACATCTGCAAACTGTAGACACTGCTGAGGACTGTAGGTGAATGGATACTGCATCAAGGGAAGGGGCTTTGGGGATTTTTAAGTCCCTATTTCATTAAGAGGACAAATATTCTTCCATTCTTTTTGATGTTCTCTTCAGGTGTTTCAGATTACTCTTCCTTCTCAGCTTAGGCTGTAATATAGGTTTTCCTGTTTAAATGTCAGGAAGGGTCTTGCTTCAAATGAAAATTCCCCCTTCCTAGCATAGATGTGGAGGCACTTGTTGTCTGCCTGTTCTCCTCATATGTAAAGTGAATTCTTGTTAAAGACTAGGCTACTTGTAAAGATGCTGCTGGCTACAGATTAGGCCATTTGTAAGAGGGTACTGTCTACTGGCAATCCTACTATGTGCAAATATATTGTCTGCCAGGGAAGTAATGACCACCAGGTCAAGCCTTTTGTCTCCAAGGGAGTTCACATTGATATTCATGTCTCAAAAGTGCTAGGGAATTAGATTGCTGCATTGTTGTTGTTGTTGTTAGGTGCCGTCAAGTCGGTATCCGACTCATAGCGACCCTCTGTACAACAGGGGAAACACTATTGTCAGTGCTTCTCTGCTGTGCATAGGGTTTTCAATGGCAGATTGATTTTTGGGAGGGGGTTGCCAGGTCCTTCTCCCAAGCCTGCAGCACCTGGTGTTCCCAGGTGGTCTCCCATCCAGGTACTAACCAGGCCCGGCCCTGCTTAGCT
>VMDO01022633.1:0-33173 GCA_007922755.1 Pedetes capensis | reverse complement strand
GGGAATTTACCCAAAGGGAGATGAGTCATCATACCATAGAGACACCTGCATCTCCATGTTCAATGCAGCGCTTTTCACAATAGCAAAGATATGGAATCAACCAAAGTGCCCTTCAACAGAAGAATGGATAAAAAAACTATGGTATATATACACAATGGAATATTATTCAGCAATCAAGAAAAATGAAATAGGGTCATTCACAGCAAAATGGATGGAATTAGAGAAAATTATTTTAAGTGAACGAACACAAGCTCAGAAAGAGAAACAACACATGTTCTCACTCATATGCGAGAGCTGACTCAAAATTACAAGAAGGAAAAATCCTACTCAAAGGGCAGATCACAATAAAAGGGGGGAGGGAAGATAAGAATGAGGTCTAGAAATCGCATGTAATTGTTCTAACAAGATAGAAACAAAGACCACTACAGAAAAGTTTCTATCTTAAACAGAAATGGAACCCAAGGACATATAGAAAAATACTATATAGTAAAAGATAGAGAAGACTTGGATGGGAAACTCAGATGGGAGGGGGGAGGCGGGGAAACATAGAGGAGGGTAAGGGGTAACCTATATGAATAATGCTTATCAAATTGCATATATGAAAATTGTCACAATGAAAAGCATGTCAAAATAATTGCATTATGATGTACATTAAAAATTTCTAATAAAAAAAAACACCTAACAACAATGGAAATGGAAAACAATGGAAAACAACACCTAACAACAATGTATCCTGAAAATGTATCACAAGCTTGAGACCAGAGGCAGTCTGGGTAATTTAGTGAGAACTTGTCTCAAATACATACATACATACATACATACATACATACATACATACATAAGTTTTAAAAAATGAGCTAGGGATACAGATCAGTGGTATAGCAGCAGTACCACAGGGTGGGGGGGAAATGGGAGAATGTCATAATCGACTGGGAGAACAGTTTAAAACTGCAGTTTTATAGTTTTAATGTGGCCAAAATCCTAACAAATTCAACCAGCAGTTTCTATCAACTTTTCAGTCTAATTTTTTGATGTGCTGAGATATAGTTATTAAGTTAGATTACAACCATGGCACAGAGTCACATCTAAATGAGTTAAAGGTAATGTCTGAAAAATAACCATAGTTACACATGTTAGAGATGGTCATATCCAGTACATACCAAAGAGTGGAAGAACTTCCTTTTCTTTTCCCTATCCTTATGTGATTGAGAAATCCTGATAAGTAAAATAATATAGACCTGGAGTCACTAAGAGGGAAATTTTCGCAAAGTACCTGATGTATAATTCCAGCGATGTTTCTCCATATAAATGTTAATTGCACAATTTGCAAACAACCAAAACTCTTTGGCTTTGATATCTTCAGTCAGCCTACTGAAGGTTAGTTAGCACACTCAGACTGACTCTTTAACTAGCCGACAGCTTATTATTTACCACCCATTCATTGTCCAAAATTTATGCTTCCCAATGTTTTTGTGCTTTTGTCTTTTTGTTTGAAATCTCATTTTCTTGTTTTATAAATCCTGCTTGTGCTTTCTCTGTATAAAATTGTCTATATATTGCCTTCTCTCTCTCCAAGTACAGATATCAATTGGTTTGTGGCAAATACACTCTTATCTCTAGGGATCCCTGAATCTACAGTGCTGATTCTGCCCAATCCTAAAGAGATGAACAAACTAACAATTAAATCAGCCTTTGAAAACCCTATGAAGGTCACTATGAGTTGGACCTGACTCAATGATACCTGGTCTGGGGTTTAGCTCAGTTGGTAGAGCACTGCGCTGCAGTCTCTGAGGTCCCGAGTTCGATTCCCAGCACCAGAAAAATGGGGAGAAGGACCTGGCAATCCACTCCCAAGGCAATCCCAAAACAGTCTGCCATTGAAAACCCTATGAGGGTCACCATGAGTCGGATACCGACTCGACGGCAACTAACAACAACAACAACAACAATGATACCTAACAACAAAGACAACAACATATTAATGAATGAGACAGATGAGAGCACAAGCTGAGCCATCTGATCAACATTATTTATGGAAAAGGTATACATTCACGGTTTCTACATGGTATCAATTATGATTCCTTAGATTCTTCTCTTGAATGTGCTTATTATCTGCTATTGGGCATGCAGCCTGATGTTGACTGCATGTATGACTGTGATGGCCCTGGGATCAACCTATTGCACATGTGCCTTGATGCCTGGAGGACAAATCACATCCTGTGTCATCCTGAGAAAAAGCCCTGGAAACTCATCAGGAAATTTAGAATTTCTCTGATATTTGCCTGTGCTATCTTTCTTTTCTTGTACTACTTTTGAAAAAACTTTATTAAAACTTTATATGTGTACACCTTTTGATGTCTCATGAGCCATTTCAATTATTTGACTCTGTATAATAGTTGCCCCTTCTATTTAAGTAAATTTTGTAGAACAATTAACTATAAGTTTTTGTTTTATTCTTTAAAGTGACTCATTTTTCAGAACTGTGTTGACACTTATAAATGTTTCTACAATAAATTATTTAACATCTGAGGTCAAAACCTATGAAAGCACATTTTCTATTCTGCAGAGGCTAGGAACATCTGTAGTTTTTGTCACTTCTGAATCAGGAGGTTTCAAGAAAGGATTGGAAGTTTCCAAGGAGCCAAGTTGTAAGACAGCTGAGGGATGAGATGTGCAGTTTTTTGCTGTTTTGCTTTAGTACAGCCAGCAGCAGCGTCTAAATCTTCATCCCAAGTGCTTTTACATTGCCAGTTATGGTAAAGGTTATCATGACTTCAATACACTTATGTTCTTTTTGTCTTATAAAATTGTATAAGAGCATAATTAACATCCAAACCAATGGACAGCTATAGCACAGATTATACCCTAGTCACAATTGGTAACATGCTGATCTGCCAAAGCAACAATCATTCTCCTTCCAGAGACATGAGTGAGTCTGTGGTCATTTATACTAGCTGTCTACAATTTATAGTTTATGGTTTGTACAAAAACACTCACTCATTTATATGCCACTAGTCTGAGACATAACAAAATGATTTTCAAGAAAGAAAACTATAAACATAAGAAGGGCTTATATTGATCTTATGCTGGAAAGCTCTAACTTTGGAGCCTTCTGTACAATATATATCTTTATAAAGAAAAATCTTTTCTTCAGGAAAATTTAAGCTGAAAAAATAATGATTTTTTTCTACAGATAGCTGTTGTAGCATTATAAATTCTGAATGTTTTCACCATCTCTTTTTGTTAAAAGGATGTATGTCACTTCTGTTGTATTTCTGGGACAGCCAAGTTCACTCAGTGTCAGTGCTGTGCTGAGTGCCTGTTATATTGAATACGGGTGGTAGGGCTGAACGTCCTTCTGGCAATGAGGTACCTCAACATGGGTAGCTGCGCCAAGACAGCTGAAAGTGGAGCTTGCTTCAGGTTGTGTACTTAGCCATACTTTTAGCTGAAATGACATAATAAAATCACTTAACTCAATTGCAATATTACATTTCTGTGTCCATGAATCTCTCTGCACAATTCAGTCATAAATTAAACAAGGCTAGGTTGAGACTTGATGCAGAACTCAGAAATTTTCAAGAAACACAGACATATTAGCAGAGCATAGTTAATTTTGACTGGAAGATTTCACCATCAATTGAAGCTCAACACAATTTCCCTGATCTTTGGGAAATAACACATCATCAACAGCTGTCTTGGGTTGTATTAAGATGCCAAAGTCAAAATTGCCCCCAATGTCCTTTGAAGCTGAATTACTGTAAAGAAATTACTGACATGACAAAGAAAGAATGCCCTTTGTATCCAACAAAACAATATCAGTATTATTTGTTTGTTTGTTTGTTTGTTTCAAACCTTTCAGCTTAGTTTCTTGCTGTTGTTAGGAATTGACGAGTTGGGTACAACTCACAGCGAACATATGTACAACAGAATGAAACACTCCTAGACACTATGCCATGCCTGGCCTATGTCAGTGCTCCTCTGCTATTCATAGGGTTTTCAATGGCTGATTGTTTTGAGAGTAGGCTCCCAGGTCCTCCTCCCATTTTTGTGGTACTGAGGATCAAAACCAGCACCTTGGAAAATAGACATTGAACATGACTTATGCCTCAGAAAATAGACATTGAACATGACTTATTAGTAGTTGCTAGTTTGACTATATATATACATATATATGCATGTATATGCATATACACACATATATATACACATATATATGCATATATATGTATATATATAGTCAAACTATATATATATATTTATCTGATTTATCTGTTGATAAGTGATTATTTAAATCCTGGATCTGACACCATAAAATATATTCCATTCATATCAAGAGTCTATACCACTCCTGGGAATACACCCAAAGGAAGGTAAATCATCATACCACAAGGACACCTGTACTTGCATAATTAATGCAGCAGTCTTCACAATCTCAAGGATATGGAATCAACCAGCATATATACAGAATGGAATTACTCGATAATAAAGAATGAAATAAATTATGTCATTTGCAGTAAAATGGATGGAACTGGAGAACATCACCTTAAGTGAAAAACCCAGTCCTAAAAAGAGAAATACCATATGTTCTCACCCAAATGTGGGAGCTAAATCTAACATGAATGAAGAAAAATACCTATACAGTTGTAGATATATGGAAATGAACAATGATACTTATCTAATTAGACAAAATAAAAGCAGAGTACAAAGAAAGGGAGATGGGGAATAGTAGGACTGGGCAAGTTAGGGGAAGGGGACAGGAAATAAAGCAGAGGGAAAAAATGGGAGAGGAAAATCTCAAAATATATGATGCAACTACATGAATACATGGGAAAATAGAGGAAGTAAAGGAACAAAATCAATGAGAATATAACCCATGATTGCATATGATTTTATTACAAATTAATCAAATAGTTCCTTAAGATATACAAGTAGATGAAAGTATAACCCAAAGTGATATAATAATTGCATAATGGAAATAGCAAAGGTCTTATTACTTTGTATTCCACCAGTATTTATAAATGAAGAAAAAAAATACTAACTGAAATTCAAAGTTCAAAATTTCATAAGAAGTTGATGACTGACTTTTCTTTTAATCTGTGGATATCTAATTTGCCTAAAGATTATTTTCTTTTCTATTGTTTCTCTCATCCAGATATAGATGCATGAATAATTTTTTTAATCTTTTTTAAGCTTGAGTATCAATTTTTTTCAGGCATGAACTATAATTTGTTTTCATTATTATTATAGTTCCTTTCTATTTCAACTTCTTTTTATACAGTAATTTAAGCCATAAAATCTAGTAATGTTTAGAGTTTTTATTTTCTTAAAACTCATGTAGGTAAGCGGAAGTTCAGGAGCTATTTTTTTCCCAATTAAAATATATGAGATTTCCTGTATTGGTAAGAATGTCATATAAATTATTTCAGGGTCTTAGTCCTGACTAATTTGCCTACTTGATAACTGGACATGTTTTGATACTCTGAATGCATACTAAACACAGCCACAAAGAACACAAATAACTTGTGAACTAATGTGTCAAGCTTTTTTAATGCTATTGGGATATTACAATTTTTAGAAAATCTATACATTTGAATTCTTGGAAATATTTTACTCCTCATTTATGTTTCATAGAAATACCTTATTATTAAAGCTTTCCAACATAAATACAAGGGTACTTTTTCTGCTCCCCATAGCTCATTGTTCATAACTCTGGGAAAGCATGTTTTTCTTGTTGTTAGATGCCATCTAGTCAGTATCAGACTCACAGCGACCCTACGTAGGAGAGGCAAAACACTATTGTTAGTGCTTCTCTGCTATTCATAGGGTTTTCAATGGCTGATTGTTTTGGTCGAGAAAGTTAGTGGGTCCTTCTTCCAAGCCTACAGCAATTGGTGTTCCCAGGTGTTCTCCTATCCAAGTACTAACCAGACCAGACACTGTTTAGTTTCTAAGATCTGATGGGATCAGATACCATAGTGGTATGGCTGCAAGCCTGAGAAAGCATAGCTAATGACAATAATAAAATAATAGATATAAATGTTCCCCATTAATCACAGAAAAAAAGAGTATCTTCTTTGATTTTAAATATAGTATTATTGAATAGGTATAATTATCATATTATATTTAGAAGTAGTAGAGCTACCATTTCAGGCTAGATTTATCTAATACCTCAGAGGATTATCCTGTACCTATGTATTAATTCATATGCCATATTACTTTGAAAATTTGTTTCTTGTGTAGCTCCCCTTAAGTAGACTAAATAAACTAAATTCCTAGAGCAGAAGTCTTACCAACTACTGTTCACTACAAGTGACAACTACTGCCTGGAAGACAGCTTACACTCAATAACTAATAAGTGAATGAAAGAACAGTATAATCATTTCCATTTCTGCCAGTGAAAGAACTGAGTCCTCCATTCCCAAATATTCATTTAAAAAAGGGGACTTTCACCAAAGCTTTGATTCTAACATCAAAATGTAAACATTATCTTGGTGTTCATTCCAAGATATTAAATTCTACATTTATATAAAACAGAAAAGGCACCATCTAGACAATGAATTTCTAACCACAAAATATTTTCAAAAGAGTTAATGAGGCTATGAATTTTTTCTGTCCCTAAACTTGAAGATTAGAGAAAAAGAACATGTTTTGCAATGTAACATGAAGGTCTTAACTGTTTAGAGTCATTCACACTTTTCAAAGAAAAAAAATAATAACAAGAATTTTGAAAGCCCATGGACATTCCAATTTGTGAAATTTCCTTCTACTTAACTAAATTTCTCCTAAACCTTCAGATTTTCAAATAGAATTTCTCCCTATGCTCAGCTGTCGAGAAATTTGCAGTATGGCATTATACAGCTGTCAAATTCCACCCACGGGACCTGATTTGGCAGTTTACACAAGCAAACTCTTACTGACTCCAGGGATAGTTGCCATTTTTAGCATTTGTTGGGAATGAAGGGGAAGAATTGCTTGATTTGGAAAAGATCATTAGAAATTATTTTACACATATGCAGAAAAGCATGCATAGAATCAACTGAGCTTTTTATAATATATTAAAATTAAAATCCAAGACCACTGGGTTTTAATTGAAAATTTTCTAAAAAATATGAAATATATTTTCATATATCTTATTGTCTAGTAAAAATAAATTAATAATTTCTTATAACATTTTCCAATATCTAAGATGTAAGAAGGAATGGGCAAAGAATCTAACAACACAAAGACAGTGAATAAACTCAGTGAAGCTAAAGTGTGTCAACAGACCATAATCACTTAAATACATTCAGGAGGATGAGCTAAAAACAAGCAAACAAAAAAACCCAAAACAAAACAAAACAAAAAGCTAAAAATCTATTGCAAGATTCTAAAAGAAAAAATCATCATTTAGGAACCTGAGAACATAAGTATTCAAATTTGTAACCAATCTCTTTTATCCAAGCTAAGTAGATCAGGTTCCAGAAGCTAAATGTTGGCAATTGGAAAAAGACATTTTCAAATTAAAAGTATCCCCAGGTAATCCTTAATTCTGAAAATGCCTTATGGTTCAGGTGTGTCACACAACAGCAGGCAGACAACATGCTAAGGTCACAATAGAGTGGTAGGAACGCATGGATGGACATGCTGGAGTGTCAGGATGCCTTTCCCTATTTCCTCTTCCATGGTAGACTTGATCTCAAACTGAAACTGAGCACATCTTATCTAAAGAGAATGAACTGACATGCTGGGAATATTGCTGTTGAGAATGAGACCAGATTGGACAAGGTGTGTCCCCCCAATCTTGATCCTGGGCAGAAATGAACAGTGGAGGGGCAGATGACATAATCGTGCTCAGACAGAACCCCTCTGTGTGAGACCTCTGGTTGAGACACTCCACTCCTATCCCTGGAGCCAGCAATCATAGCAGTCTCTCCTCCTAATGAGATCTGCTTAAATTACCTGCAGATACTAACATACACATCTCCATGTAATTTGAACACAAATCCAAGAACTTCCACATACCTGATGAATGACAGAAAAAAATAAAAATTAAAATAAAACTACATTGAAATCCATATATTCTCTGCTGTGCCAGCTTCCTTCTCTGATTGAACTGGATTTGTTTGTTCTCAAGTCTGACTCCTCCAAATCTAAACTTTACTTCGATGCTCTTCTGTGCTCAAAGACTTTGTTAACAGGAGTATCTGTATCCTCCAAAAATATCATTGCTTTTCCCTTCATTTATATTAGTCCCCTATACAAACATGTTATGTCTCACTGCAAAACCAAACTAAAACCTCTGACTTTTTATCATTCAATATTTCATGCAAATGCTAAACTACAATTTAGAACTACTCTGCTTGGGAACCTTGCCTGCTTCCTAACTTCTAGATATCTAGTTCAATCAGGCCTTGTGAAAGGCCATCATTTAACTTTGTATTTCTACACCCAAAAGTCAGCTCAAACTTGAAGAGTAGGAGCACGCTTGCCAGGTAGCAGACAATGAGCATGTGCCCCCGACGATGAGGACAGACTGTAATTACTAGGATGGGGGCTCTTCTTTGACACTCACACTTTACTGTGGTTACTATTCAACATGCAGAAATGAATCTGCATTTGAGTAGAATATTTATGATAACAAAGATGTCTTCCACAAAGAGATCATCACCAAATGTAGTAAAATATTCTAGAAATGACTCTGATGGATATTCTGGAAAAGTGCGATGATTATTTTGGAGAGCAGTGAGTTTTAGGCCCATAAAAAAGAAAACCAAGCCTAGTGCGTTTGTGCATGCCTGTTATCTCAGTGACTTGGGAGTCACAGGCAGGAGGATGTCAAGTTGGAGGCCAGAGATAGCCTGTGTAATTTAGTGAGATCCTGTCTCAATATAAAAAATGAAAAAATAAGAATGGGCTATGAGTGCATCTCAGTGGTATGTTGTTGTTGTTAGGTGCCATCGAGTCAGTATCTGACTCATAGCAACCCTCATAGGGTTTTCAATGGCTGACTATTTCGGGATTGCCTTGGGAGTGGATTGCCAGGACCTTCTCCCATTCTTGCGGCGCTGGAAATTGAACTTGGGACCTCAGAGACTGCAGCACAGCGCTCTACCAACTGACCTAAATCCCAGCCCTCGGTAGTATAGTACTTGCAAAATATTTTCAAGGCCCTAGGTTTAACCCCCAAGTAGCACAAAGAAGGTGGGGAAGGAGGAGGTGGAGGAGGAGGAGGAAGAGGAGGAGGAGGAGGAGGAGGAGGAGGAGAAGAAGAAGAAGAAGAAGAAGAAGAAGAAGAAGAAGAAGAAGAGGAGGAGGAGGAGGAGGAGGAGGAGGAAGAAGGGGAAGAAGAAGAAGAAGTAAAGAAAAATAAATACTTGCAAGACATCAGTAAATGCAGTATTGCTGGATGACATGCTCAAAGTTCAAGTAGATAGAAAAATAAACAAACTTCAACCTAAAAGGGGCTGACTTAATAAATACTGGATTCACTGAACAATAAGAAGTTGCATGAAGATTAGAAGAAAAGTGATAACACAGCATGCCCAGGGAGACCGAGCTTTCAGGGGATAGATCAGAGGTGAGACATTGAGAGTGCTGGCCTTGAAGTCATTTGAGTTTCATGCATGTTTGATGATACTAAATATTTATCAAAACCTATATTTACATGTCTAATAATAGCTCTTGAATTTTATCAGGTATGGATATGATGAGGTTGGGTTTAAAGTGATTTCTATTCATTTTACCAAAAAAAATGACATCGCATTCTTCTTTTCCTCATTTCTAAGTTTAATCTTGCTTTAAATTTTATACACGTTATTTACTTTTATGCATATTATGGATATATAGCCAGTGAAAGATGTCATGAATGTCATAACAGTTACTTTATCTTTCTCCGTTTGGTTGAATTTATAATGCTGACTATTTCTGGGCAATGTTCATTCAGCTGGACAATGAACTTTGCCTGGCCTATGGCACAGAATAATAATAATAATAAATATTTGCATAATTTCTTACAATGTAAAACAATTTCCATGTGCAGCACTTAGGTATTTCATTGAAAATGCACAATATTTTCGCCATGTGAACCATTCAGAAAAGAAGGACTCTAGATCCTCTTTACTGAAAGCCTAATGTCAGTTATTCTCTGGACCATGTTGTTGATTTCATAGTGTTTCATTTGATGTGTAGTTGAATGGTGTGATAATGATACAAAGGGATCTGTGACACCCAAGCTGTTTTCCCCATCATCCTAGTAAGCTATTCTTGTGCTTACTTTTTATGTGCTTCCTTGTTGTTGTTGTTGTTAGGTACGGTCGAGTCGGTATCCGACTCATAGCAACCCTCTGTACAACAGGGGAAACACTATTGTCAGTGCTTCTCTGTTGCTTATAGGGTTTTCAATGGCAGATTGATTTTTGGGAGGGGGTTGCCGGGTCCTTCTCCCAAGCCTACAGCTTCTGGTGTTCCCAGGTGGTCTCCCATCCAGATACTAACCAGGCCCGACCCTGCTTAGCTTCTAGATCTGGCGGGATCAGATGCCACAGGGTACATCTGCAGGCATGTGCTTCCTAGTATGCTTTTTAAAGATGCTGTTGTTGTTGTTAGGTGCCTTCGAGTCGGTATCCGGCTCATAGCGACCCTCATAGGGTTTTCAATGGCTGACTGCTTCGGGATTGCCTTGGGAGTGGATTGCCAGGCCCTTCTCCCATTTTTGTGGTGCTGGGAATTGAACTCAGGGCCTCAAAGACTGCAGCGCAGTGCTCTACCCACTGAGTTAAATTTAATGAGTGATTTTTTAACCTGCAGCTGTACCACTGTGGCATCCAATCCTTTCAGATCTCAAAAGCTAAGCAGGGTCAGGCCTAGTTAATACTTGGAAAGGAGACTACCTGGGAACACCAGGTGCTGTAGGCTTGGGAGAAGGACCCAACAACCCACTCCTCCAAAACAATCAGCCATTGAAAACCCTATGAATAGCAGAGAAGCATGACAATATTTTTTCAGCTGTTGTACGTAGGGTTGCTATGAGTCAGACAATGACTCGATGGCACCTAACAACAATAAGTGTTTTAATAGGATAGAAATTGTTTTTTACCTGGTTTTGAACTCAAGCTCTCTTTGTCTATTACTTCCATTTTAGAGTTTTGCTGTCCATTTTTGGTGTTACTTCTTAGAAAACTTATTAATCTTGCTAGATAGCTGAATGCAACAAACATTAAAATTCTTGCTGAACTATCTTGCTTTTCACCAATTCAGATTATTTTAAATATTAGGCCCTAGCACCAAGGAGGCAGAATACAAATACAAAACTGCAGATAAGAACATTGATTCTAGAAAATGAGATGTTAGTCAAAGCTCAATACTTAAAATATACATCTCTAGGTACAAATGAAAAATTATTATCCAATGCCTAAAACAGACTACCAAATGAGCAAAACATTTGTATAGTTCTTGGATCCAATAGTTATCCTAAGGGACTCTTAGGCTGTGATATTTTCTTGTTTCCTCCCACCTGCTCACTACCCTCTTTTTTAAAGCTATCTGAACACCTATTACATCCTTACTGCTACATTAACAAGCACTCCCTCCCTGTTTGTTTGTGCAGTTAGTTCTTTACTATAAACATGAATTTTTATTTTGATGCTAGTTTTATTATCTAAGATATTTTCTATCTTAATAACCAATAAAATTGATATCATAATATATTAATTTTTCCTTCAGTACACCAAATATCTCTACTGAGAAATCAAAAATTCAAGATGTGTCAAACTAGAAATGCAGTTAGAATTTATATGTGAACTTTTAAAAAACAAATCCCTGATCTCCAGGAGGTATCGGAGTTATTACACAGTAGCTTGATGGGACAGAAAGAAATTCACTTTCGCATAGGTGATCATTAAGGCATCTCTCCTAGCTTATTGTTTGATTTTGATGCTAAAAAGATAAAAGTCAGCAATCATGGGCTGAGAATGGGATATAGAGCAATGGCTAACACCACCAGAGAGTAGAGCTTGAGGTTATTACACTGGAGAAGCTACTCAGACCAGCAAAAGTATTAGCTGAAGTTGAGGGGAATTTCAAGTAGATAATAAAGATAAAGGAGGGAAAATTCAAGTATCAGTCTCAGCCTCATATAACTACAATGACAAATGTTTTGATTTATGACACTAAATTCCCACTTACAAATTCTCCTCAATGGGGAAGCCTACCTGGGTCCTATAGTTGCTACTTTCAGAACCTTTTATAAAGATACGTGTGTAAGCAGGGCAAAGATGTCACTGATATTATAATACACTCTTTAAAGTACTCCATAGTCATTATCCAGTCTTATATATTCGAATACTACTGAGTTCCAGGCAGGTTGCCCTAAAGTGTTGGACCTTCTCTGGATTTTCATCAGCAGAAGAGAGATTTCTCACTCCTATCTTTTCTCCCTTGCTGAAGGGAATCTTATATGGAGTGTCTGCTTGATATACACAGTCTGCAGTGAAAATTATCCTGCGAAGGCTAAACACAATTCTTTTCTCTGAGTTCAATTTGCATAAGCAAACTACAGGAATAAAATAAAGGTTTAAACTATAATCTATCTCTCCTCTCAAAAATGTAATGATCTATGACACTGTAGGCTTCTAGGAAAATTTAGTCTCAGAAAATTTAATAGAAATATCTAATGTAATAGTATATTGCATGTTTAAAATATACAAGTAAGTTTTAGCTCTGGAACTATTACAGAGCCTTCCCTACTACTCTTACAAGAATGTTTTTTCATATTTTGCTGCAAAAGAAAAAAACTTGAGTAAAATCAGTCTTTCATAACTGATTTTGCTTTAATTGGTGTAATATTACCATTCAATTAAAAGGTACCCTAGTTTTATGTAGGAGGTTTGTCTCAGTTGATAGAGTACTTGCTCTTTGCACTCTGAGGCCCTGGTTTCCATCCCCAGCATCAAAAAAGTACAAGAAGGATGTGGCAGTCCACCCCTAAAACAATCCCTAAGCAATCATCCATTTAAAACCCTACAAATGACAGAAAAACATGATATAGTACCTTGCAGGGCAATATGTTGGGTAGTGTTTTGTTCCATTATATATAGGGTCCCTATAAGTCTGACCCAACTCAACAGCACCTACCAAAAATAACAACAATTGTAGATTGAGGAGAAAAATCTTTGTTTTTAAGCTAATAGATTTAGTGACATGATTAAAGTATTATGGAAAGAAAGACTGAGAAAGAAATTCAGGCAGGTGAATTGAGGGAGCAAATGGAGGCATTGCAAGGTTTAATCTCATATATACCCACATGTCACCTCAGGAGGGGTCCTAGCTGTCTCAGTTAAGAGATACAAAGAAAATGGCCCTTCAAGTAAGTAGTAAGCCTCATAAGAAGGCCAAAGGTATTAAGAACAGATACTTGAATGTGTTCAGAAGTTAACAATTCAATCTATTTTCAATAATTCTTTGATTTACCAATTTTTATTTTCAAGTACTTTTTGTAGAAGGAGAAAAGCATAGTGTTTAGAATCACTATGTATTTTGAATAGTCCAGTAACCTTTATTAAAATGTAGTCCAACATCAACGTAAAAAAAAATAAGATATAAGAGAAAATAGTACAGTCAAACAATTTAGTAGAATAAATATTAACTAGAGATGTAAAGAAATCTCTGATAAGATTTTAAAAAAGAAACAGAAATGATTTATATAGACTAGATCAGAAAAGAATAATTTGTCACATTATAGAGTGATTTTATCATAGAATTATAGGAAATATATATACTCATATATTTCTGTACAGGCTAAGGTTTAGCTTAGTTGGTAGAGTGTCATGCTGCACTGGGTTTAATCCCGAGCACCACAAAAATGGGACAAGTGTGTGACAATCAACTCTGGAAGCAATCAGCCATTGAAAACCCTGTGAGGGTCCTTATAAGTAGGACCCAATTCAGTGGAACTTAAAAACAACAACAACATACATTTCCATAAAAATTACTTTCTGATAATAAAGCCCATGTGATTAGGTATATTCCTTGCTTGGCAAAATCCATTGGTAGAAAGAAAATATTTGTCTCTCCTTTATATTAGAAAACATACAAAGAAACGTTCTAAAAGAGAAGGTAGAAAAATGGAGGAGGCAAAGAATCAGAGCAAGAAAAGCAGTGTTGGACACCATAGCTGTGGCAGACAGTTACATTCACAGAACATTAGAGCTGGAATGACCCTTGGAGATGAACTTGTCCAAGCACTCAGTGTTTCTGATAGGCCTAAAGAGCTGAAATGATTTTTAAGTTTATATAATTATAGGGAAGGAAATCAAAATTTTTACCTTTGATTTCCAACCCTATGTTCTGGTCTTATAAAACTTAAAGCCAAAATTGCCCCAGTGGCGCAGAGAAGCTTTATAGGAAATGGGAAAACATACTAATGTCATATATCAGTGACACAATCCCATGGATCCCCACATATTTCTGTACATTTTCAACTTAAATATGGTATGCTCTGGGACATGCAATAGAGATTTGTGTCAGGGGTCATACCCATATTCCAAGGGCCAATCTTAAGAGTTTTTAGAGTTACTTTTAAACACATTTAATTATGCTATTGGGTACCTAAAATATCTCATTTTTGGTGAATCCTATTGAGTCTCAGAATATAATTTGGGCAATGATTTCCTTTAGAGATAGCATCCTGAAGAATGTACAGTACACCACTTCATTCAGAAATCCCTTCAAGGGAACCGGCTGCAGCGGCACACACCTGTAACCCCATCAACTCTGTGGGTTGAGGCAGTAGAATCACAGACTGGAGACTAATGGCAGCCTGTGCAATTTAGCACAACATTGTCTCAAAATAAAAAGGAAAAAATAAAAGAGCTGAGAGTGCAGCTTAGTGGTGGAGCACTCACTTAGAAAGAGTCCTTGAGTTCAATTTCCTAGTACTGAAAAAGAATTAATCAATTTTTAAATATCCCTTAATTTCTTTATAAAATTTTGGGACTTTATTCATTTGCTTTGTAATCTGACTTGCTTCAGTGAATTGTAAAATAAGCTTTAATGTAGGGCCACCAATAACTTTATTTTTCATAGAATTTAAAGGTAAATAGTAACCTGTTATCAGTATATGCAGTATGTATGGAAAATTTCTTAATATTCCCAAAGATCTAGTCACAGTTCCTTGTCTGTTCTTCCCTCTGATTTTTAGCAGAACACATTGTCTTTGAGCTGGGGTCATCTCCTCCTAATCTACCTTATATCTACCTTTGGACACATGATTAAATTTTGGTCAAGAGAACTGAATACAAATGACATATAAAACTTAGGAGTCATGCCTTTTTAAAACAAAATTGGTTGGCCCTACTTTCTCCCTTCCTGTTCTTGCTATCTGAAAAAAAATAAAACAAAAACAAACAAAAAGCAAAACAGAAACAAACAAAAATCACCACAAGAAGAATCACTTGGACATTTAAAAATATCTTACGGATGGCAGATGTTCTTGTGAATTTAGACCAGTATAGAAAAATAGAGAAGAGGATTCTAACAGTTTTAAAAGTTCCTTTTTCATAGAGACATGTAAGGATTCTCACAATTAATTTTAGATATAGTCAAGTGTTATAATTCCATATATATATTTACTCAAGTGGGATATATAACTTTTTTAAATTAATGGACTAAAAAGAACTAAATCCAGAGATTTGTATAAACAAGTGATTCTATTGATCTATCAGCAACTCTAGTAACAAAGCCAGGGCGTCTCTAATGACAAGAAAAAAGTCTAAGAGCTTGGGGAATGACTCCCAAATTAAAATTAGGAGTGCTACAGAAATTTTGATTTAAGGATTATCTCAGTTCAGGAGCTCAACGAGTGCTGTCCCTGTGTTCTATTTTCCAGCCTGTGGAACTCAAAGAAAGATGCTGCTTTAAGAGACCCAAAGATTCACAACTAGTCATTAAACTGGGATCCTTCAAACCAAACATAGTGAAATATCTTTTGCAGTTTTCCTCTGCTTCACCTGTGGGAATGTTCCTTCTAAGTTTAGATAATGATGTTGCCACATGGAAAACATCAGATGGCATTGATATCAATCTGCGCTTGGCACAGAATTGGGAAGTGTTTCCATCTGCTGTACATAGGGTTGCTCTGAGTAGGACTCGACTCAAAAGCACCTAACAACACTTATTTTTAGAAGGAAGGGGAATGATTTATAAGTTTCTTCTTACTTTTGAGTCATGTCATAAATCAATATGTATGCCAGATCTCTTCTGTTTCCTTGCATACCTCTTTCTCTGAAAATCACTCACACAGATAGCAGATCTGGCAGAAGTAGATCTATACCTCCACTTAAATCACAGTAAAACATCATTTATAAAATTTTACATGCCAGATTATCTAGTTAGCATCACTGACTTTCTACATTATAAATTATGAGGGATTACTACAACCTAAAACAGTAGTTTAGATTGATTTTTAAAAGTATTGAAGAATATTTGTTAAAATACATGGAACAATAAAAAAGTACCACCATGATTTACTGTTTAAAAGAAATAAAGACAATGAATAAGAACAGTGGATTTCCCACCATTAAGTCACTGTACTGCAAGGTTGTATTTGAAATTGAGAAAGGTGGAGTGACAGTATCTTAAACACACACATACACATACACAACTGAATTGATACTGGGAACTCATGCTTACTAAAAATAATATAAATTCTAAGTAGTGAACTATAAATTTTATTTTTGAAATCAGCAGCAATTTCCCCAAATTTTATTAGATTAAGAATTAGTTTATATATAAATTTAACTGAACATAGAACACTACATTTTATTTTGAATGTTGTTGTTAGGTGCCATCAAGTTGCGTCCAACTCATACCAACCCTCAAAGGGTTTTCCATGGCTGATTGTTTCAGGATTGCCTTGGGAGTGAATTGCTACATCCTTCTCCCATTTTTTTGTGATTCTGGGAATTGAACCCAGAACCACAGAGGCTGCAGAGTGGCACTCTACCAACTGAGCTAAATCCCAGACCCTTTATTTTGAATAGCATGTGTTATTTCTCTATTAGCAGAATTATTGTTGTTGTTGTTAGGTGCCATTGAGTCAATTCCGACTCATAGCGACCCTCATAGGGTTTTCAATGGCTTATTGTTTCGGGATTGCTTTGGGAGTGGGCTGCCATGTCCTTCTCCCATTTTGCAGTGCTGGGAATCGAACTGGGGACCTCAGAGACTGCAGAGCAGCACTCTACCAACTGAGTTAAATCCCAGCCCTCAGCAGAATTATCATCACTACTTTATTCATTGTGCATAGCACTAAGGACAAAAAGTACATTTCCTCATATTTGAAAATTGCTTAAGTAATTTGACTAAACCATTCACTCTCTTGTGGAGGGTGTATTATTATGGGTTCTATGAATTATAAAGGTCTGTCTAAACCATTTCTTCTACTGAAATGGATTCTCCATCTCGAAGTCAAGAATAGGATTGGTTTCATATAATTGGTTTACTTTTGTGCTACTAATTCTCTCTCTCGCTCTCTCGCTCTCTCTTTCTCCTTCCCTCTCTCTCTCTCTCTTTCTCTCTCTCTGCCTCCCTCCCTCCATCCCTTTCCCTCTCTCTCTTTCTCTCTCTCTCTCTCTCTCTCTCTCTCTCTCTCTCTCTCTCTTTTGGCCCAGATGGATTGCCCATTTGATATTTGCCATTGTCTGCTTAATAAGTAGAGGAAAGGAGCAAAGAGAGGGCAACTTCCCCCTTCAGCCCTTCTCATTCCACAATACACTTTTTGCAATGTTTGGATCCTCCCACATTTGGCCATATCTTCCCGTAGGGAACTATTTACTTGGTGAAAGTTCATACTGATAGATAATGAGACCACTCTTTGCCTTGAGTCTTTCAGACACAGAATAATGACGATGTCCCACTATTGCTAAGCTCTCACAGCTTCATTAGTCAACACTGGCTGTTAAGTTTTTCAACATACTTTTTGTCATAGCTATATAAAATTAACTTCCACTGCCACCTCTTAATGTACTTCTTTTCAGGATCCTGACTGACACAACTATTTCTATGATACATATCAGTGCAGGGGCTAGGATTTAGCCCATTGGGTAGAGCGCTGCACTGCAGTCTCTGAGGCCCTGAATTCAATTCCCAGCACCACAAAAATGGGAGAAGGGCCTGGCAATCCACTCCCAAGGCAATCCCGAAGCACTTAGCCATTGAAAACCCTATGAGGGTCGGATACCCAAGTCGGATACTGACTTGACGGCACCTAACAACAACAACAACAACAACAACAACATATCAGTGCAGAGACACATAGATCCTCAAGAAGGAGGCCAGGTTCCTTTAAGAATGAACTCTGCAAGGTGAACATCAAATGCATATGCTAAATCTCCTTTTATTTCAAGCTATGCAAAAGAGAGTTGGGTACACAGCAAGGTGTATCTTCACTCTGAAAATTGAAATAGTCATAGCTTCTGTTTTTGATCTGATATGATTTCTTGTTTCCTGGGAAATCAAAATGGCATTGTGATACATATTTTTCTCTTTTTTGATACCCGAAGGTTGAACCTAGGGCCTCACTCACATTTTGCAAGCCCTATACCACTGGGCTGCATCTCCAACCCATTTCTTTAACTTTCTGTTTTGAGTCGGGATCTCATTAAGTTATGCATTCTACCTCTGGCCTCAAACTCATGATCCTCCTACCTTAGCCTCCCCAGTTGCTGGAATTATAGGGATGTGCCACTATGGTCTTCTGGGTAAAGTTCAATTAATGAAATTCAAGTGATAGATAAAAAGTCCCAGTATATCCCACAGAGTGTTTATTGAGACTGTAGAAGAAATATGTACTTATTTTCACAGTTCATAATGTATAAGAGTGAGATATGTATAAAATCTTCATATACATAGTCATATAATTGTGTGTGTACACACCCACATACACACACACACACACACACACACACACACATATACGTATGTATCTTTCAATCTAGCTATCTAGCTATCTATATATCTATATATCTGTATATATCTATATATAGAGAGATATCTATATCTACATATATTATCTATATATCTATATCTATATCTATATCTATATAATCTATCCTGAAACAATCAGCCATTGAAAACCCTATGAGGGTCACTATGAGTCGGATACCAACTCCATGGCACCTAACAACAACAACAACAAATCTATATATATATCTATCTATATCTATCTATCTATCTATATCTATCTATCTATCTATCTATCTATCTATCTATCTATCTATATATATATATAGAGAGAGAGACTGGAGGAGCTTCACCAAAGTAGGTAATGCTAAAGCTAATTTGGCAGACAGGGCTTATCTTTCCCCTTAAAGAACAACCAAAAGCAGTACTGGGTACCTGAGAAACATGGCAGATGTTAGTGTACCCACTAATACCAGAATGGTGGTTGGTAGATAATTCCTGTCATAAACCTATTTAATCTAACTCCTTGACCAGTGCAAATATCAGATGGCTCGCAGAGAATAACTATGGATTATTATGAATTTATTCAAGTAGTGACACTAATCAGAGCTGTGATTCCAGGTGTATTATTGTAAATATCTCAAATCAACCCACTATCCATTTTGTAGCTACTTAATTAGCAAGGACTTTTGATTTATTGCAACAGTCAAGAAGTGAAATTCCCCCAAGTATTGGCTTGATTGGGTAATGGTTTCATTATAAGGAAACAAGTTGAGGAAAATATGACTATACTTACAACTCGAAGGACTCTGTGATATGTTTCCTTTTACTCTTGTCAATTTACAGTATATCAGGCAACGCTTTCCAACACACTGAAGGCAGGCTGAGATTAAGATGAGCACAGGACACTGACAGAAGGACTTAGTGATTATCATTTTAGGCTTCAGGAAAAGGACAGAAGTGGGGATTGCAACATTATTCATTAATATCTTCACTTTTTCCTTCTTCTTTATGTGCCATCTACTGGTGACTACTGAATTAAAATTTCCTGTGAGGATCCAATGGCTAATAAAATTTTTATATTTCTGCTATGTTGTTGACCTATTTTTTTTCTATTTCAACACAGAATCTCCAAATCTACCTGCCATTATCATCTCTGCTCTGAGCAGAAGTTCCCCTCTAGGAACTTTATCATTTATTCTTATTTTCTCTCTAGCATCTGGTTGGCTTTGACAAATAAAAGATACACAGGTGAGATCAGAGGGAGGAGGGAGGTAGAATTAGCAACATTTTCCCACCTGCTTCCCTCTCAAAGTGGTCCTCTGGCTATGGCCACATCATCTATGAGAAAGACCCTTTCCCAATGCTACAGATAATGCTAGATCCTGTTATAATCAAGGCTGAGGGAAGGATGACATGGGGTGATGACAAGAAGCGTTTGTATATTTCTTCTCAGCCTATTTCTAGGTTCCTTGCTGGTTCCCTCAGTGTTGGTCAAAACATGTCAATCTTGACTGCCAGATCCCTGGCTGATACAGAATGGTTTAGATAAGTGTACAACAGCATTGCATTCAGAAGTTGTAAGTCACAACATTTAAGGAATCATTCAGAAGGGTCAGATAGGGCAATGTATAAAAAATTATGTAAAGATGGTATATGTATGTAAATATTTTGTTTTCCTTTTTATGAAGTAATAGTGGTTGAATCCAGGGACTCATACTTGCTTTTGCAAGTGCTCTACCACTAAGCTGTACTCCCAGTCCACGTTTTACTTTTTATTTTGAGACAGGGTCTCTCTATCTCTGGCCAGAGTTGCTGGGAATACAGGTGTGAGCCACTGCTCAGGATGTTTTTTTTTTTTTTTTTTTTTTTTTTTTTTTTTTTTTTTTTTTTCCTTCTGAGATAGTCTTACTCTATATCCCAGGCTGGCCTGGAACTTCCTATGTAATCTAGGCTGGCCTCTAACTCATGGCAATACTCCTGCCTGCCTCAGCCTCCAAAATATTGGAGTTACAGGTATGTGCCACTGTGCATTAGATTTGTTTATGGTTGTTTGTTTTTATTTGTTTTTTTAAGACAGGGACTTACTAAATTGCCCAGGCTGGCCTTGACTGATAATCCTCCTGTTTCCACATACTAAGTAACTGAGCCTGCAGTCACAAGCTACCATATCTACCTGGAAATAGTATTTTTTGAAAGACACTGAAAATATTTGAAATGATTTCTATTCTCAACATGTAATAAAATGCGAAAAATAAATTCATCAATAAAGTTTCTCGATATCATTCCCAACAGCATATACAAATTTACTTAAACCCAACCCTCAAGAAGAAAATTTGAGTTTAACTTTTAGGAAATAAATTAGAAAAGACATAAAATAGTTATTAAAAAGAAAATAGAAAAGCATAAGCTTTTAGTTTTGCGATTTAATATTAACCCAGTGTCTTTTTTTTATTTTCAGTACTTAAGGATTGAAATAGAGCCTCCAGCATACTAGGCAAATGCTCCATTAAGTTCCACATGCCGACTCTGGCCTTGAATTCTCGAACTTCCTGCCTCAGCCTCCTGAGTCCCTGGAATTATAAGTGTGCACCATGGCACCTGGCTTAACCCAGTATCTTTAAAAACCTATAAGTCTTCTTCATAAGCACACCAGGAAAAAAATCTGACCATTCTAAGCATGTATGTATGTTACCCTCACAATCAGGAAAATAAAATAGACACAAGACTTTTTCCATTAGCCTCATCAAATTTGATCTTTTTTATTTTCAACTTTAAATGTTGTGTCTTTTAATTTTTCTGTCACATAGGGATAGCCAGATTAACCTGATAATTTCTTTCTGTACAGTAGTTGTTGTTGTTAGGTGCCCTCGAGTCAGTATCCGACACACAGCGACCCTCATAGAGTTTTCAATGGCTGACTGTTTTGGGATTGCCTTGGGAGTGGATTGCACCATCCTTCTCCCATTTTTGCGGTGCTTGGAATTGACCTCAGAGACTGCAGGGCAGTGCTCTACCAACTGAGCTAAATCCCAGCCCCTCTGTACAGTCTAGAGAATAGTTATTGTGAAATTTTCAAATGTTTAATCACTTGAGGCAGCTAATTTAAAATGCTACTCCCCAAGCCTTATACCAGCAGAAGCTCATTTGGTAGATATGGAAATGCAGTCAACATATCTGACTTTAAAATCATATTATTTCAGCCCATGAATATATTACTACGGTAATATGGCTACAGTTTAAATCTACAAAATAAAATGAAAATCATCATAAAAATTATAAGACTAGGTAAGAAGCAGATAAGCAGGAGGTAAGAAGTTACAGATACCAAGTACACGCAGATTTTGAAAGTGGGAGATTTATTCTTCTGAATGAAACCCTGGGTATACATGAGAACAAGATTATATTTACATAGCCATACCCCAGATTGCTCCCTTAGTCTTCACATTCTATTATCAGGAAAAGCAGGATTATCATTTAAAAAATATTTTAGTGTGTAGAAATACCCACTCATCATCTGTTCCTAAAAATGTTCCCTTTGCTGCAGATTGTGCAAATTTTTTAATTAAAATTTTAACTTAGCATCTCGTATAGAGATAGCTACAACAAATTCAACAGTACTACTATTATACTTTTATAATGTGCTTTTTCACTATTTAAAAGATATTTTATATATACTTTTCTGTTTGTTATTAATACATATTTGCTTAATCACCTACCTGTGCATATTAAAGTGATTTTTATAAAAAGAAGTCTTCCTGTTCCAGCAGCTAAGCCATAATAAAAAATGAGAAAAAAAAATGAAAAGTGCTAAGGGAGAATGAAGCAAATCAATATTTAATCATTTCCTTTTTCTTTTTTGGTAGTTTATAAAAACGATACATGCTATGTAAAATGAAATTAGTGGAATTTAATTTCTTGAATGGAATTTTATTTTGTTTTTAACTTTTCTATATAAGATTTCTGGATCACAATTAATTTTAAATCTGCCAAATTTATATTACTTTATGAGAAGGGAGAAATGGATTATAAAAACAAGTTTAGTGTTTGAGAGGCAAATTTTAGAAATCAGAATTTGCATCTTCATGAATCACCATTTCAACTGAAACTTCACACCTCACTTAGTATCTGTCTCATTTAGGTTGCTGCATTTTTCTTCCTGTATATGTCCCTCTTTAAAAGGATTATTGGATAGTCTACAAGAGACTAATCTCTTCAAATAATCTTTTCCAGGTAACAGCTGTTCTGGCAATCCAAACAGCTGTGAAGTGTGTGAACAATTGTCATCAAGCTGTGGTAATGAGACTTTACAGCAATGTTCTAGAGAGTCACCAGCTGCATCTTTGGGTGTCACAAGCTTTTCAAATTTTCTCATATCGCTTCATCACCAACCATTTTCTTATCATTCAATCTCATTTATAAGACACTTTTTACAATGAATTCCTTTGAATTATAAGAGATTTTAAAAACTGTCTCACTTAGAATTAGAAAGAGGCAGAAGATTCTGTATTTTTCTAGTGTTCCTTGCTTCTCCAAGAAAAGATTTCTAGATAATATAATCAAAATGATATTATTTTCAAATGGAAAGTGCTGAATAGATAGTTTGTCATAGGATATAAACACACACATGCACAAAATTACTTTTTTGTCCAGTGTACATTTCTTATAATAACTCACATATTCAAAAGGCAGCATTAGGCAGTGGTAACTTCCTGCGCATCATTCCTTCGTGCACTTACTCCCTGCTTGATTAGGGATCAGGACCTTTATAATCTCTTATGCATATATTTACATATATACCTTATGGAATTAAGTTGCACTTGGAAAATTTGGACTAAATTTAATCTAAGTTCATTTAAACTCAATGTCCTAGTCTCTGATTTTAACTCAAAGTCAATAGAAACAATACCATTATGATGAATAATTCACATTCATTTATTGTTTGTTGCATTGTAAGACAATTTTTGTATTAGTAAGGCATGTATGTATGCCTTGTACCCTATTAGTAACATAAATGACTACCCAGTAGTATGACTTCCCAAGGTGAAAGGAATAAATGGAGTCATATAGTGGTTCAACTATAATCTCTGCAGGGTCCTTTACAGTTGTCATAGGTAAAGTACATCATAGCACAACATCATGTTTCAGATTTCTTTTCTATGGGAAAGGGCATACTGTTCTGTGCACCAAAACATGCAAAGAAGTTAGGCTGGCTGTTTATCTCAGTTGGTAAAGTGCTTGTTCAGCATGCACTGAGGCCCTGGGTTCAATCCCCAGCACCAAGACAAAAAAAAATTAGAATTATGGGGATTTAGAATTCTAATTCTAACTCTAATTATAGAAACCCAGCAGTAGCCCTTTGGGCATCTCCCTTTGATATTCCAGGCAAATTCTCCCTCAGTTTCTGATATTGAACATTTACATTCAGGGAAGAGTTACAGTATTAGTACAAGACTAAAATCTATGGACAGTGAAATGGGTATTTGGGAAGGTGACAGACACACTGATGAGCAGGGCACCAAGAGAGCTACCATGAAATTTCCCTTGAACACACTGCTTGGTTATGGAAGGATAAAGAGCTTTGTAAAGGGGAATAAAAAGGAATATTGTGTTTCCACACATGAAAGGTATCAACATTAGCTCCATTGTATTGGAAAAAATTTACATTTTGTGATGTGAAAAGCAAATCAATACTGATAGAACATTTCTCTCTCTCTCTCTCTTTCCTCTCTCTCTCTTTCTCTTTCTTCTCTCTCTCTCTCTCCCCTAACCTTTCTTGCACACATCTGGTTTTTTTTTTTTTTTTTTTTTTGGTGGTTACTAAAGGGTTGATTTGGGGGTATAATCTCCACTAGAAGGCACCTAAAAATAACAAGGGGTTGATTAAACTCAAGGTCTTGCACATATTTTGCAAGCACTCTACTGAGATGCACCCCAGCCCCTCCTCACCATTTATTTATTTTTTCTTGAGACAGAGTCTCATTAAGTTGTGCAGGCTGCCTCTGTACTAGAACCTGCAATCCTCCTGCCTCTACTTCCCTATTTCCTGTGATTATAGGCATATAACACTGAGTCCCACTTGAACATCCCTCCTATAATAAGATGATGAGTTGATGTTTTGCTATCTATTACTCAGTAAGTAAACTGTGTAGAGCATGATGAACTCAGAATATTTATCAGGTAGGAAATAAAGGAAAACACAGTGTTTGATATCATGGGAGGAATTTTTTAAACCGAAAATTTCAGCAAAAGAAAATTTGTGTGGAGTGTTTGCATACAATCAGAATCTTCCTTTAGGAAAGAGGATAAATATGTGAGATACACACACACACATGACAAATTTTAGAAATACTTAAAACTGAAATGGGTAACAGACACAGCAGCTCGGAGGCAGTGTGGATGCATTCTATTTCCCAGATAGCACAACCGTATATACAGAAACTACAGTTCACTAAACCTTATGAAAGGTCAGAAAAAGGACAAAGGGAATTAGTAGCATTGATGGATTACAACAAAGTTTTGTCAATAATCACTTCATTAAATTATCACATGAGTGTTACATGGTGATCAAAGCAAGAGATGAACTTAGAGACAAATTGTGTTTACTTCAAAGAAATGAACTAAGATGACCCGAGCACCTGTAACTATATTTATATCCTATGTCTAAGTTATAGATTACTCTATTTTAAGTGGGAACTAGAGGCAGTTTAACTATTATTAATGTATCACCCTATTGAGTACACAATATGAAAAATGGGTATTCTAACTTATCAGATTGTTTAGATTGTTTTGCTTGCTGGAGGGCCATTGGTATAGAAACTTTGGTTTGTGTTAACTCAAGGAGTTCATGCTGTTGGAAGTCATTCAAGATTTCTTTCATTGTAAGCCCTCTAGGGAGATTTCTCAGCTCCCCAATCTGAATCACCATTGCTCACAGAGCCAGAGAATTATATATTTACATTTATTACTTGTTTTTCATTAATATCTCCCAGAAATTTACCATATGAAGAAAACAGTGACCAATTCAAATTGAGGAAAAAGAAAAGACAAGATTCCAAGTCCCTTTCCATGAAGAGACCTTCTTTTTGAGGTACTTTTTCCCTCTCAGTAGACTTTCCCTCTGATGCCATTTTAAAGGTACCTTTCCTCATGTGGGGACTCAGTTTACCCATCATGAGTAGAACTGGACCTGGCACTTGTCTCTGCTTTTGTAACTTAAATTTTAGATGCATTAAGGTAGCTGCTTTATTAGTTTAGCTTCATTAAAAATAATCACAAAGTTAATGAACTATTTCCATTATTGAACATCTATCATTTGAGTGGGAGAAGGATACAGCAGCCCACTCCCAAAGCAATTTTCCATTGAAAACCCTATGAATAGCAGAGAAGCACTGTCAAATATAGTGCTAGAAAATGAGACCCCAAGGCTGGAAGTCACAAAAGAAACAATTGGGTAAGAGTTGCCTCCTCAAAGTAGATTCAACCTTAATCCTGTGAATGGGGTTAACCGGGTGCAAGCGAGAGGGCCTGGGTTCAACCCCCAGCACCATACACACACACACACACACACACACACACACACACAAACACACAACTCCTGTGAATGGATTAAATCCCCTAGGACCTCGATTTGCTGATGTGGCACTGCACGAATCAATATGAGAAGAAGAAACACAGTGACTTCAACAATGGGCTCCAACATAAAAAAATCTTGTGCATGGCACAGTGTTGGGTAGTGTTTCATTCGTTATGTGTCAGACATGACTTCATGGCACCTAACAATAACACCAGCACCATTATAGAAGGATCTTAGCTTTTTATCAGAATTATCAGAATTACAGATGGAGCCATATTTTTCTTAGCTAATTATTATAGAACAATATTCAGAAGCCTCTGTTTAGAAGCCTCTTTGCATTTTAAAAACAACAAAAACCTAATTCAAACAAAGAATTCCTATTCTAGGCATTGTCATTACATCTTTCCAGTAATTATATCATTGTCTAGCCTTACTTACCAGAAATTATTCCCAATATTAAATTGTGTGAGGCACTAAAGTGACAAAGATTTAATCTCCACTAAGATTTTAAAATGCAAACACATATTTGGTTGGGGAAACTGTCATGGATTCACTCATTGACTTTTCTCTCCCCAGCTGCAGTAAAGTTGTATTCATTTCTTTCAAGTCTATCATATGTTAAAAAGAGCCATGGTTCATTTTAATTCAATTCCCAGAATAAAGAGCTAGAAATAAAGTTACTTTAACATGATGTGTTCTTGTCATTGAAAGGAAAACTGACCTTTAAAAAAGTTTTTTTTTTAAAGTTCTTTTTAAGACAAAAATGTTGTAATGATCCCAGGAGGGGTGCTATAATCATTTAAGAGCTAAAATAGTAAATGTTATAAGCATGGGCATTAGAAAGCACTAACCACCATGGCAATGTCCCATTCAGAATTAGACAAAATCTAAGCATCTCCATATTCATAATGGCAGACAAAAAGAACACAGCACATTTCTATATCCCTTTAGAACTTGAATGTCATTTCCATTGATTCCACAGGCCTGCACTGAGCCCCTTCATGTGCAGTCTTACTTTCTAAATTAGATGTAGGGCTTTCTTTTGTTGTGCTTAAAATCCATTCAGAGGGACATATCCACTGTTCTATGTAGGTATGGTAGAACTCAAAGGAATATCATAAAACTTAGGGAATAAAGCAATACTATCCATCAGAAGAATCTGAAATAAAGCCAGTCTACAGAAACCCTTTAACTAGAATCTCATGGCTAAGTATATGATTTGATATAAAGTATAAAAGGATAAATATATTTTAGGATATATGACAGCAGAAATAATTATTTTCACTTTAGAGTGAGCATAGTGTGTTAAAGAAAAATGAGGATTACTGACTTTCTGAGGTAAATAGTAGGTGCAGTGAAGAATGAAGGTAGGCAATTCAGGAGTTTGGGCACAATTAAGATTCATAAATACACTATTTCCCATGCAATGATGAAATACATTGCAAGATAGCATAAACCTTTTATTGGTTAAACATTTTTAAAATGTTTTCAATGTCAAGTTTCATTACATATACAAAATAGTAAAATGATATGCCAAGAGAAATAATGTCCACTTATTTGACAAAATCGTAGACTGGTTCTTAGAAACCTGAGTATTGGAGTAATTTTCTTCCTTCCATCTTTAAGGATGATTTGGTGTGCCTGGAACTGAGCCTCTTTATAAAAGGGAGAAAAAGTCATGTTCTTTTCATCTACTACTTCAAAACTTGTGGTGATTTCTAGAGTAAGGGGGAAATGTGATGTGGAAAGTTGAACAGTGTGATGATGACACGTGGGCAAAGCCACCATTAAAAGTAGAAATCTGTTTCTAGAAAGGACATAATCTCTTGCCTTGTAGGAACAGGAGAAAATAACCTCATGGTGAAAAATATTCATTGTTTCTTTATTTTTAATTTCTAAAGTTTCTAATGTATTATGAATCCCTGACAATGATCTCTCCATACACTAGATTTTAAAATAATGAATATGGAATTGTTAAATATGTTAAATATGTAAAAATTAAGGAACCAGAGGGCAGAATAAGAGCTTCTGTTTCATGCTCCAGGGGAAAAAACTACTTTTGACAATAAATCCATGGACAAGGGTGCCACTGTGAGAATACAGAAAACCAACAGAGTTTGAGAACACCCCTGGAACATCATCTGCACACATTTACCTTATACATGTACTATATATACACTATACATAGTATATACATAATATGTATACATACTATATTTATACCATATATATAGTACATACATACTATATATACTGTATATGCATAAACTTTGAATTCAATGAAACCAATCCATGGAGAAGGACATCATGTTTGGGGGAGTGGCAGCTCAACAAGAAAAAGAGGAAAACTCTCAACTACATGAATGGACACAGTGTCTGGAACAATGGACTTAAACATAAATAAGATCATGCACCTGGCACAAAATCAGGGAGTGTTTTGTTCTGCTGTACATAGGGTCACTATGGGTTGTGCTTGACTCCATGGCACCTACCAACAACAAGAAAGCTAATAAAATATATAGAACACATAAAAATAAGGTTTGTGGCAATATACCATACATTTATGCTATTTTTTGTGTAGTCTTTCTAATTTCATATAGGAAAAGTATTGATTTTCTCAGCATAAAGGTGTTAAAAAGAGTATTTCTTTAACTCTTCCCTTTTATGTAATTTTTGAAATTGGCTTGAGCATCTAAAGCTGTGTTGTTCAATATAATAATCATTAACTACATGAATTTACTTAAATTTAAATTATGGTTAAATAAAATGTAAAATTTATTCCCTCAATCCAACTTGTTGTTGTTAGGTGCCATCGAGTCGGTATCCAACTCATAGTGACCCAACACACAACAGGAGAAACACTATTGTCAGTACTTCTCTGCTGGGTCCTTCTCCCAAGCCTACAGCACCTGGTATCCCCAGGCGGTCTCCCATCCAAGTACTAACCAGGCCTTATTCTGCTTAGCTTCTCAGATATGATGGGATTGGATGCCACAGGGCTGCAGCTGCAGGCTACACACACACACACACACACACACACACACACACACACACACCATTTTCAGTGTGTGGTTTGTGGGGAGTGTTTTTTTGGAGAGTGGGTTGCTGGGTCAATCTACCAAGCCTCCAGCACCTGATGTTCCCAGGTGGTTTCCCAACCAAGTACTAACAAGGCCCAACCCTGCTTAGCTTCCAAGATTTGGCAGGATCAGATGCCACAGGGCTAGGGCTGCAGGCTCAATCCAGCTAGACATATTTAAATTAATCTAGAGACGTTTCTGATTTTTGCTCATTACTATTTGGTATGTTTTCTTTCTCCATAATGTCCATGCTGCCCTCATCTTCTTGTTTGAATCCTAACATTATATCCAGATATTTATCCAAAGTCATCCATGCTCTGTCAACCCTAATCAAAATAATAGGGCTTATCAAGGTGATTACAGGCTAAACATTAACCATTCACAAAATCAGGGATAGGCAATAACCCTGAACAGAGACAAATCTCAATTCCACTACTTATGAACCTGACGATCCTGGGAAAATTATCTAATACCTCTTGTTTCCTTTATGAAATTGAGACAGTAGCCATTAATTTTTTAAAAAATGTTATGTGTTTTCAATGAGATGATACATGTAGTACTTGATGCAGAGTGAAGTTTCATTTTCCTCAGAATAAATTTTCCCTTTCCTAGTGGTTCAAAGGTGTTTAAACAAGAATATTCCCCTCATGGACATGGCACATGCTTTTGAAGGTAGCTTTCCAACCCCATGTAACAAGGCTGAGTTTTCAGTTCAAGACAACTAGGCTGTTTATTTCCTGGGCCATGTTATTTCAGAGGTAAGCCTAACATCCATGTGATCTGAGAAGGATGAAACTTGGGACTTTTGATGTGGATGCTATGATAACAGTATTTGCACTTCCATTTTAGGAAAATAAAAGCAATATTTTCTGCAACAATGGACTTAACCTTAAAAAGATCATGTGCCTGGCACAGAATTGGAGAGTGTTTCCTTCTGTTGTTCATAGGATTGCTATGAGTCAGACCCAAATCAAGGGAACCTAAAAACAATACAATCATTTAAATATGTGAGCATATTGACTTTGGATATAATTTGTGCCAGGCTTATAATAGACAATTGAATCCAAAAATCTGAAGTCTAAAAAAAAACACTTAAATTACTTATGTTCACATTGTTAACTTATACCTGAATATTTGATAGTATTGCTTTCCATAATTTTAACTTTTCCACTGTGCAATACAGAAATTCTCAGTATCCACATTTATATCTGTTCTATGATGCATTATACTAGAATTTGGAGGTATTGTTCTACGAACTATCAAGAATATTATCCTTTCAAAGTTTGGTATTGAAGAATATGTTTAAAAGATGAAAATTGTATCAAGTCATTTCATAGCAAAGGCTTATGACCAAAGACTTCATTTTAATCTAAATACTAAGCAATTATTTTCATTTTTTGATGTCTTGAACAAACCTGCATGTATATGTTTAAAGAAAGAACCAGCAGAATATGGAATCCTATAGTTTGACTTTAGGATTAATTATTGAATAATGTTATCGAGGAAGTGAACAAAAATTACAAAAAATGATTTTCATATCTCTCAAAATTAGCCATATAATTATTCACTAAAGGGAGTTCATGGTCACATAGGTATTTTGCTTCATATTAATGAGTAGATATTAAAAAAAACTTTTGTCATGAAGATCTCAAAACTGTTGAATTAAACAATGTTAAAGTTTTAAATTTTTTTCCCTTATATTTTTCACTTTAGAATTTTATGTGAAGGGTTAATGATGTGTCTTAATGGTAGAATGGTAGCCTAGCATGTGAGAGGCACTGGATTAATCCTTAGCACTGAAAATAATACCAACACCCAAACAAACAAAATAAACAAACAGGAAAGGAATTGTAGGTGAATCATGGAAAGAAATATTTGGTTTGTTATTTCCAAAAGAAATAGCTCAATTGTGTCCAACATTATAGTTGGAATAATTCCACACAACTGTAAATATAATAACAGACTTAGTTATTTTATTATAGCAATCTAAAAAAAGAGGAGCCAAATTTTTACATAAGCTTAAAATACTACACTCCAAGATAGAATTATTTAACCTAATAGCTGTTGAAAGAATAAAATAGTATTTCACTTTAAATGTCTCTTACAGAGCAAAACATTTTTAGATATCCCTAACAAAATAATATATTGTTAGTAATTCACTCTCTGTGGGAAAGAAATACTTAAATGTTAATTGTAATATTTTGTTCTTTTTTAAAGCCTAATATATACTCCACCTTTTGCACACTTGATAATTTTATGAAAATTAAAATCCAGATATAATGCCATCTTGTGTTACAAAGTAAAAATAAATAAATGAAAGAAAATAGCTAAACAAAACGGGTTATGTGTTGGTGATTTCCTCAATTTAATTTCCCAGGCTAGATATTTATCTCAGTTCTCCTTCTGTTCTCCTACTAAATTTTAATTAATATATATTCATATTTTCTATTGTCCAAAAAGCATTTATGCTGAAATTAAACCTTCTAGAATACTCATATTGTTGTTAGAATCTTGTTTAAATTATCTTCTTTTCATGTGGCAATTAGTTTTAATTTTGTGAGAGATGTGGATTCTACATATTTACTTTCTCTCATACTGAGAGACCCCCTTAAGGATACTGTTATAATCCTTTGGCTCATATTTAGCTGGTATATTTTAAATCAGGGGTGAGCATACTATTGCTCAAGAATATAGTGCCACCTATGACCTAAAGTCAATTTTTATATGTTAGAAAAGAAATTAAAAGACATGAGAAAATAATATGATATTCAAATTCTAGTAATTATAGATAAAGTTTTATTATAGCAAACTAAACTGTTTAAATTTGTATTGTTATTATTGTTTGCCCTATAATTGTGTAGTTAGGTAGTTGCAAAGAAGCTGGGCTTCAAATCTAAAACATGTAAAATCTAACTCATTCCAAAGAAAGTTATAAGTAAATAAGTAAATAAATAAATACTTTGTTAGCACCACACCTGTATTAAGACATGTTACCATGTGAAGGTTGGATTCATTATGCCTAGACTGAGATCTTTTAGCCTTCAAATTGTTATCTTATAACCTGGGATTCTCCTGATTTGAGGTCCCAGAAAAGATCCAACCCAGTTGTTCACTTTCCCTGAGCTCCTCAGGGACCAGATTTACCATGTCTTCCAGAGAATAACTGTAGAATGAACAAAGGCACTTTCACTGGGGAGTCAACTCATCACTGTAGGATGTGTTTTCTCTCTTTTTCTTTCTTTCTTTTTTTTTTTTTTTTTTGCATTTTTGTTAAATTTAAATCCACTTTCTCAAATCCACTTCTATCTATTTTTGTTTCAGGGCTTCGAGCCTTCAGATGTTTCAGGGAGAAAACTTTGCATTCTCTCTCATTTGGAAGTTAAGCAAAACCAAAAAATTTTCTCATTTTTCTAGGCTGCTGCTTTGCTAAACAGAAACATAGCAGAGTTAAAAGACAAAAGCAGCATGGTCTAATTCAAGCTGTCATTTTCCTAGGTGGTTGTTCTTCTTCTCCTTCCTCCTCCTCCTCCTCCTCCTCCTCCTCCTCCTCCTCTTCCTCTTCTTCTTCTTCTTCTTCT
>VMDO01022632.1:0-33173 GCA_007922755.1 Pedetes capensis | reverse complement strand
AGAAATCCAAAGACGCATTGCTCTAGGAAAAGCTGTGGCAAAAGATCTCTTTAGAGTATTGAAAAGCAAAGATGTCACATTGAAGACAAAGGTGCATCTGACTCATGCCATGGTATTTTCAGTCGCATCATATGGTTGTGAAAGCTGGACATTGAACAAGAGAGACAGAAAAAGAATTGATGCTTTTGAATTGTGGTGCGGGAGACGTCTATTGAATATACCATGGACTGCCAAAAGAACCAACAGATCTGTCCTAGATGAAGTACAACCAGAGTGCTCCTTGGAAGGAAGAATGGCCAGACTGCATCTTACATATTTCGGACATGTAGTCAGGAGAGAACAATCCCTGGAAAAGGACATCATGTTTGGGAGAGTGGCAGGTCAACGCAAAAGAGGAAACCCCTCCACCAGATGGATTGACACAGTGTCTGCAACAATGGGCTTAAACATAAATAAGATTGTTTGCCTGGCACAGAATCGGCAAGTGTTTCGATCTGCTGTACATAGGGTTGCTATGAGTCGGACTCGACTCGACGGCACCTAACAACAACAACAACAACATCACTAAGGTTGACACTACTCTAAGGAGGTGACTCTGCCTTAGTTGTCTTTTGAATGCCTTCCAACCCGGGGGTGGGGGAGGGGGATCATTTTTTGGCACTATATTTGACAGCGCTTCTCTGGTATTTGTAGGGTATTCAGTGGCAAATTGTTTTGGGAGTGGGCTGCTGAGCCATTCTCCCTAGTCTGTATTGGTCTGGAAGCGCATGGTGTGGCCCTGCTAGTAAGTGGTGGCTTAACTTTCAGCATCACAGCAACATGCAGGCACTGACAGCACAAGCTAAAAATCATGTGTTACTACTGTTGTATCAATTTTGAGCTCCAGATATTTGCTCATGGGTATGTTGTTTTTGTTAGGTGGGTTTTGTTAGGTGCCGTCAAGTCGAGTCCGACTCATAGCGACCCTATGTACAGCAGATCGAAAGACTCCCCGATTCTGTGCCAGGGAAACGATCTTATTTATGTTTAAGCCCATTGTTGCAGACACTGTGTCAATCCATCTGGTGGAGGGTTTTCCTCTTTTGCATTGACCTGCCGCTCTCCCAAACATGATATCCTTCTCTAGGGATTGATCTCTCCTGACTACATGACCAAAATATGTAAGACGTAGTCTGGCCATTTTTGCTTCCAAGGAGCACTCTTGTTGCACTTCTTCTAGGACAGATCTGTTGGTTCTTTTGGCAGTCCATGGTGTATTCAATAATCGTCCCCAGCATCATAATTCAAAAGCATCAGTTCTCCTGTCTCCCCTGTTCAGTGTCCCGCTTTCACAACCATATGATGCGACTGAAAATACCATGGCATGAGTCAGACACACCTTCGTCTTCAATGTGACATCTTTACTTTTCAGTACTCTAAGGAGATCTTTTGCCACAGCTTTTCCCTATCAGATACATAATTTAGACATACCAGGATCCTCACTTAATGCTGGAAGTGAGGTCCTACAGAGGACTCCTTGTGTTTTCTCTCTAAATCTTCCAAGGCATCCAAGAACTCTTCAGAAATCTGTAAGCTCAGCTCAAAGGAGAGACTTCCAAGGCAAAGTAACTATGCTAAAGATAGGCTATCAAGAAAGTTAATTATGTGATGTTTATCTTTCTGGGTCTAGCTTAATTCACTTAAAATGATAATCTTTAGTTCCATCCATTTTCCAGCAAATACCATAATTTTGTCCTTCTTGATGGCTGAATAAATCTCCATGGTGTATATATACCATAATTTTCTTATCCACTCATTTGTTGATGGACACCTAGGTTGATTCCATATCTTGGCTATTGTGAATAATACCACATTAAACATGGATGAGCAGATATCTCTATGGTATGTTGACTTATATTCCTTTGGATATATACCCAGGAATGGGATATCCAGGTCATATGGAAGTTCTATTTTTAGTTTTTTGAGGTACCTCCATATGGATTTCCATAGTGGCTGCACCAACCTGCATTCCCACCAGCAGTGTATAAGGGTTCCTTTCTCCCTGGATCCTCACCAGCATTTATTGTTGTTTGTTTTCATGATGGTAGCCATTCTGACTAGAGTAAGAAGGTATGTAGTTTTGATTTGCATTTCCCTGATGACTAAGAATATTGAACATTTTTTCATATGATTGATGGCCATTTATATTTCTTCTTTTGAGACATCTCTGTTCAGTTCTTTTTCCCATTATTTGATTGGATACTTTTTTTTCTTGGTGTTTAATTTTTTGAGCTCTTTATATATTCTGGATATTAATCCCCTGTCTGATGTATAGCTGGCAAAGATTTTTGCCCATTCTGTAGGATATCCCTTCACTCTGATAATTGTGTCCTCTGCTGTACAAAAGCTTTTTAGTTTCATGAAATTACATTTGTCAATTCTTGCTATAGTTTCTTGTGCTTTGGTGGTTCTATTCAGAAAGTCCTTGCCAATGCCTATGCATTGAAGTGTTTCCCCTATGTTTTCCTCTAGCAGTTTAAAAGTTTCAGGTTTTACGTTAAGGTCTTTGATCCATTTTTAACTGATTTTTGTACAAGGTGAGGGAGGGGGATCTAATTTCAGTCTTCAGCATGAGGATATCCAGTTCCTCTAGCACCACTTACTGAACAGGTTGTCTTTTCTCTAACATATTTTTGGCACCTTTGTCAAATATCACATGGCTGCAGCTGGATGGGTTTATTTCTGGATCTCCTATTCTGTACCATTGATCTATATGTCTGTTTTTGTGCCAGTACCATGCAGTTTTTATTACTATAGCTTTGTAGTATAATTTGAAATCAGGAACTGTGATGTCTCCTGCATTGTTTATTCTGCTCAGGGTCACATCAGCAGGTTGGGGTCTTTTGGGCTACCTTATGAATTTTAGGATTGTTTTTTCTATTTCTATGAAGAATGTCATTGAGATTTTGATGTGGGTTGCATTAAATCTGCATATTGCTTTTGGTAATATAGTCATTTTCACAATATTAATTCTTCCAATCCATGAGCATGGGAGATCTTTCCACCTTCTGGTGTGTTCTTCGATCTCTGTCTTTACTCTTTTAAAGTTTTCATTGTACAGTTCTTTCACCTCCTTGGTTAGGTTTATTGAAATTACTGTGAATGGAGTTGTTTTCCTGATTTCTTTCTCTGCCTGGTTGTTATTGGTATAGAAAAAGCTACTGATTTTATATGTTAATTTTGTATCTTGCTACTTTGCCAAACATGTTTATCAGCTCTAAGAGTTTTCTGGTGGAGTCTTCAGGGTCTTTTAAGCATAAAATCTTGGGCTGGAGATTTAGCTCAGTGGTAGAGCACTATGCCTAGCAAGTGTGAAGCCCAGGGTTTGTTCCTCACTACCAAAAAAGACAAAAAACAAAAGAAAAAAAAAGGGATCCTATCATCTGCCAATAGGGATAATTTGACTTCTTCCTTTCCTATTTAGATTCCTTTTATTTCTTTCTCTTGTCTTATTGCTGTGGCTAATAGTAATAGCTGTAGCTAATAATAATCAATTCCTACCTTGAATAGCAGTGAAGATAGTGGGCACCTTGTCTTGTTCCTGATTTTATGGTAAATGCTTTCAGTTTTTCCCCATTTAGTATGATGTTGGCTGTGCGTTTTTCATATATTGCCTTTATTATGTTGAAAAATGATCCTTCAATTCCTACTTTCTTTAAGGCTTTTATCAGAAAGAGATGTTGAATTTTGTCAATGGCCTTTTCTGCATCTATTGATAGGATCATGGAGTTTCTGAGACTACTTAAATGCTGTATTATGTTTATTGTCTTGCATATGAATGAGCCTTACATCCCTTGGATGAAAGCAACTTTATCATAGTATATGATCTTTTTAATATGTTGTTGAAGTTGATTTGCAAGTATTTTGTTAAGGATTTTTGCATTTAAGTTCATTAGGGATATTGGTCTGTAGTTTTCCTTTTTTGATGTATTCTTTGGTTTTGCCATCAGAGTAATTCTGGCTTCATAGAATGAGTGTGGTAGTGTTCCTTCCATTTGTATTTTATGGAATAATTTGAGGAGTTTTGGTGTTAATTCTGCTTTAAAGATTTTGTAGAATTCAGCAGTGAATCCATCTGGCCATGGACTTTTCTTATTCAACCATACAGATCATGAAAGCAGATATACAAATAGATATAACAACACACACACACACACACACACACACACACAAAATGAATGCAGGAAAGAGACTATTGGTGGGGAGGGAGGTGATGGAGGAGGAGGGTCATGAAAGGGTAAGAGGGAAGTGAATGTAAGCAATGTACAATGAAATGTATATATGGGAATATCATAATGAGACCCATTAAATTGTATATTTAAAAAAAGAAAGCTAATTAATCCACTTGAACTGGGATTATGCTTTGTCTTCTAATGGGCCTCTTTTTCAGTATGAATCATTTCTATTCTCTGCCTTAGGAAATAATTAAGGTAGTTGCTGCTGAAATCAGACCATGTGGTGAGCCTCAAATTAAAACAAATATAAGGTTTATTGTATACATTAGGGACAATTGATTACAGTGTAGAATTATTTATGTTGGGATTTACAAGATCACTTCTGTTTCCCACCAGTATCTTTCCTTATATCTTAATAAAGTACATGCAGTTTGCACTGTTAGAATTATTGCTTGGAATTTTTAAGGCCTTGTATATAAAGAGCCCCTGTTAAAATAACATGTGCCCTAAGAAAAGTAACCCATTAGCATCCATTAAGACGTAAGTATTAATTATAGTAACAAAGTCTGAAAGTTCTGGCTAAATTTGTTTTGAGAATATCCCTACTTAGATAAAATAAAGCAAATTACTTCCTGAGCAGAACTTTAAGCTTATAAAGCAAGTCTCATGTAGTTATGTCCTTGAGATTTATCATATATGGACTTAGTTTAATGTAGGGATTGATAGGGCAGACATTTATCCTTGGGGAATATGTCAAACCAGCCAATTGGAAAAGAAGATAGAACTTTGAAACTGCAGCTCAAATGAGCTGGGATATTTTTGGTAGTGCTTTCTATTATAGATAAAACAATGGACACATCAGTAGTGATAGGCTTGATAAAGTATTTTGACTTCCACGGATAGCATAATTTCCTGTTCTTCTCAAGTTCTGATATGTTCTAGAGAAATTTAATTTTTTTTATCAAGTTCTTGAAGAAAATAAATGTGTTGAGGCTCTGATTATACTTGTAATTTTTTCATTGGAATATACCTGATAAAATAAAATTCCATGTAGCTATTTGAATGACATCTGTTTAGCAAATGGATTTGTGTCTGTGCACTTAAACTGTATGTCCAATTTTTGTATATTATTGATATGTTGTTGTATTCAACACATGTGCTAGGTACTGTTCTAGTGCTTTAATTATTATCTTTCTAATAGTAATTATACTATTATTTAAATTTGAGAGATGAGTAGAATTGAAGTAGCATTGCTGTACCTGTTGTTTGTTGTTGTTATGTGCTGTAGAGTCAGTGTCCAACTCATAGCGACCCTATATACAACAGATGAAACAATACTGTCATGCTTCTCTGCTATTCATAGGGTTTTCAGTGGTTGATTTTTTTTGTTTTTTTTGAAGAGTGGTTCTCCAGACCCTTCTCCTAAGCCTACAGCACCTGGTGTCCCCAGGTAGTCTCCCATCTAAGTACTAACCATGTCCGACCCTGCTTAGCTACCACAAGCTGACAGGATTGGATGCCACAGTGGTACAGCTGCAGGGAAATGCTGTACCTTGTTGTTGTTAGGTGCTGTGGAGTCACTATCTGACTCATACCGACCCTATGTACAATGGGTAAAACACTGTTGTCAGTGCTTCTCTGCTGTTCATAGGGTTTTCAGTGACGGATTGTTTTTTGGGAGTGTGTAGCCAGGTCCTTCTTCCAAGCCCACAGTACCTGGATTTCCCAGGCGGTCTCCCATCCAAGTACTAACCAGGCCTGACCCTGCTTAGCTTCCGAGATCTGATGGGATCAGACGGCACAGGGCTATGGCTGCAGGCAATGCTGTACCTAGTGATCTTATAATAAAAACATTTCCCCATCTGCTTTGGAGTGGCAATTGGTTCATAGAGAATGGGCCTCAGATTCAAATAGATACTGGTCCCAGCTTTTCCACTTGCTGGTTGTGTGGTCTTGGACCTATTTAACATCTCTGAATCTCTGCCTTCTCACCTACAAAAAGAGGGCAATAATTGTTATTTCTATGATATAGAAAATCAGCTTAAAATATAGTGCCTTTCATTACAAGAGAGGAAAGAGCTAGGTGGCATTTTGTAACTTTGTATACTTAGACACAGTCTGTTTTGGGGCTTGTAATATTTTATACCTCATCTTTCTTATTTTTATAATTTTCCTTTATTCATAGTGGTGCCATCCCCCCTCTATAGAAACTATGAAATGCAGTACCAACAAAGCCTGCTGTTAACTTGTTAATTTTGCACAAAGCCTGTTGACAGTGACCTCTCCAGCAGTAGTATTCACTCCTTTGCCTTAAATTTTTTTTTCATAAAGGTTTTCCATTGGGTGTGGGCATGATTCTTAGTCTTCCCACTGCTTTGCTGTGGCATGCTCACTGGCAATGTGTAGGTTTTCGGTTTGCCTCAGGTCTATTTCTCTGCTTCACTCAAAAGTTACCACTGACCTTTTTAATTAGCTGGTTTGCAGGAGACTGAGCTTACATGACAGGAAGACAGTCAGAAAATAAGTCTTCCCCAATTCTGTCTAGCCAGTCACCAATAGTCAGGAGAAATTCCACTGAAAGTTCACAATTCTGTCTTCCTTCCTGAAGGGATAGGAGAGAATAGCTCTCTCTGTATTTGTTGGTAGGGTTTCTGATGTCAACTTTTCTTGCTAGGATCACAAGTGACAAGAGTTAGTGTCATGCAGTTTGGATTGGAATTAGGTCAAGGGCAGCATGGATACGTCTGGGATATAGTAAATCACCTGAGCTCTGCAAATGAACTGAGGATAAGTTATATTTCCCACAAGAAAAACCCACGGTGAACGAGAGGTTCAGAGGGTCCCGGAACCATTCTGGAATGCATCCTAAGAGGAGAGAGAGGAATTCCAGTCCTGGAGATCACCTTGTTATTCCACATATGATATGCATTTTTGGAGTTTCTGAAAGCATGGTTAAGAAGTTGAGTTAAACCAAGAAATTAAACCAATTAGTAACAGTTGTTGTTGTTGTTGTTGTTAGGTGCTGTGAGTGATATCTGACTCATAGCGAACCTTATAGGGTTTTCAATGGCTGATTGTTTCCGAATTGCCTTGGGAGTGGGTTGCCATGTCCTTCTCCCGGTTTTGTGGTGCTGGGAATTGAACTCAGGACCTCAGAGACTGCAGAGCGGCGCTCTACCAACTGAGCTAAATCCCAGTCCTAGTAACAGTTAGTGAAAGTAAATTTTGGAAGCTTCACTATCTAGAAGGTAAGAACAGTACCATGAAGATCTCCAGATGAGTGAAAGAAAGCTTGGCAAAGTTTGCGCAAAGATTAAGAAAGGATTTTCTCACCAGGGAATCAGGGCTCCTGGACTCTGCAGAGGACTAGGGTATCTGCATAGCTGACATGCTTGAACCTGGAGCAAAGAGATCACTCTTTGAGGGCCACAACTAGGAGAAGACTGAAAATTCAGATTCTAAAATTCTGTTGGGGGCTGGGGTTTAGCTGAGTTGATAGAGTGCTGCTCTGTGCTCTCTGAAGCCCTGAGTTCAATCCTCAGTACTGCCAAAATGGGAGAAAGACTTGGCAGTCTACTCCCAAAGCAATTCCAAAACACTCAGCTATTGAAAACTCTACGAATAGCAGAGAAGTATTGACATAGTGCCAGGCATGGATCAGTGTCGGGGAGTGTTTTGTTCTGTTGTACATAGGGTCACTATGAGTCAGACCCAACAGCAAAATTCTGTCATCCCTATTATATCAACAGGCCAACATGAAATGGATTTTACTTGTAAGTGAGCTTTAAGAGACTTTGATATCAATTTAACCAGCACTTTGAACCTGTAAAAAATTGGATTCAGGTTTGTGTGTGGGAGCAATATGTTAAAATTTATAGGGTTTGGGTTTAGTACATGTTTGGATTTAAAATTTTAGTTCTAGCTGGGTGCAGAGGCACACACCTATAATCCTGTTAACTCAGGAGGCTGAGGCAGGAGGATTGCAAGTTTGAGGCCAGAGGCAGTCTGCATAACTTAGCAAGACCCTGACTCGAAATAAAAAATAAAAAATGGGCTGGGAGTACAGCCCAGTCATAGAGCACTTGCAAAATATATGTAAGGCCCTTGGTTCAATCCCTAAGTACCACTAAATAAATAAAGAAATGAATAAAGAAAGCAAGGAAGAAAGAAAAAAGAAAAGATAAAAACAAATAAATACATAAATAAAGTGAATAAAAATAATTAAATTTAATCTTTTTTTTTTTTTCCCGGTACTGGAGGTTGAACCTAGGGCCTCGTTCTTGCATGCTTTGCAAGTGCTGGACCACTGAGCTGCACCCTCAGTCCAATTTTTTAACTTTTTGAGATGGGGTCTTGCTAAATTATGCAGACTACCTCTGGTCTTGAACTTTTGATCCTCCAGCCTCTGCCTCCTGAGTTGCTGGGATTATAGGCATGCGCCACCACTCCTGGCAAATTTAATCTTAGGTGTAGATAGATAATCCTATACTGCCTGGGAATACCAGGCACTGAAGTCTAAGGAGAAGGACCTGGCAAACCATTCCCAAAACATTCTGCCATTGAAAACCCTATGAATAGCAGAGAAGCACTGACAAAAGCGTTGCGCATGGTACAGTGTAGGAGAGTGTTCTGTTCTGTTGTATATAGAGTTGCTATGAATTGCACCTTATTTGACAGCACCTAACAGCAACAAATGTGTAGAATAATTTTTCCTTTTTACCTCTATTTTAAAATATCTAATTATACAAAAAAACCCAGAAGGCCATTAATTGCTGAAGCTGATTTTTCCCTGGGTTTGGGTTCAAGTTCAATTTCAGAAAAAAAATTAAAAATGCTTGAACTGGAACAAGCTCAGGATTCAGGTTTGAGTCCAGTTTAAAGCCCTGCTGTGTACACATAAAGATTTAAATGTGAACCCGAACCTAACCCAAACGTTCTAAATTTTAACATATTGTACTTGCATCTGAATCTGAGCCCAATTTTTTACTGGCTTGAAGCCCTAAATTTGACATTGCTACAGCCAAGTGTGGAATTGGTGCTCTTATACTGTTAATACATGTCTTTGACTTATGAGATTTCATTTTTATTTCTAATATAAAATGGGGGGAAGATTGTCCCTTCATCCCAGGTCGTGTTTATGCTCGTCTTTGTTTCCTTTCGCCCATGCTCAGTCACCACCCACCCACCCTCAACTCAGACAAACCCGTGAATTTTGGTCTCAGGCTCTTTTCAGGCACATTGCTTATGTGGATGCTGTGTGCTGACTCAACAGCAATAAAATTACTTTTTTTTTCCTTCAATACCGGAAGGTTGAACCCAGTGACTCACACATTCTGGACAAGTACTCAACTATTGAGCTGCACCCCCAGCTCCCTTTTTATTTTTTATTTTAAGATAGGGTCTTGCTAAATTGAACAGGCTGCCTCTGGCCTCAAACTTGTGATCCTTCTGCCTCTGCTTCTGGAGTAGCTCAGATTCTAGTCATGTGCCATGGCACCTGGTGAAAGCAGTTCATTGGTTACTATCTAGTCACTCAGATGGTTCTTCTGAGTTCCTTTCAGATCTATAAGATGGTTATAAACAAGATTTAAATTCAGTACCTTTTATCTGTGCATTGTACAGGTTTTGAAAAGATTATTGTTTTTTCAAAGGCACATGTAATTACTGTGGCTTAAAGTATCTTACCCACCTTATGGGAACTGATCAAATGGCACATTTTTCTTTTCCTTTTTTTTTTTTTTTTTCTTTTGCGGTACTGGGGGTTGAACACAGGGCTTTGCGCCAGCATGCTTTGCAAGTGCTGGACTACAGAGCTGTGCCCCCAGCCCATTTTTTTTTTTAACTTTTTGAGAGAAGGCCTCAATAAATTACATTACACAGATTGCCTCTGGTCTCGAACTTGTGATCCTCCCACCTCTGCCTCCTGAGCCGCTGGGATTATAGGCGTTTGCCACTACACCTGGCTCAAATGGCACATTTTTCAATTAGAATTGTAAGCTGTGGTTAGTATGACAGCCTGTAGGTAAACTGGACTAATTTCTATACAAAGACTGATTTTTTGGTGGCAGTTAACCTAGCTAGCCTCAGCTTCCACAGTCCTCAATAAAAATACATATAAAGTGTATATGTATTGGGTCAATGACCCAATGACTTGGGTCACTGAATGCTTTAGGAAATGACATTGAGAGGAATGAGGATCTTGACCCATCTCGAAATAGGGGGACTTGTTTGCTGAGCTAACAATGAATTGACACATCCAGGGAAGCTTTCTTCCCTATAGGAAAGACCTCCCATTGTCTCTCAGACTTCTTTCTATCCGCTAGTGAGGAGGAATGCTACTTTCCTCTAGGGTAGTGCAGGACAATCAGGTCGCTGCCAAAAGATAGCTTTCACACCCTTGTCTTCCTCAAGAAAATGTAAGCCTAATTGCGGTGCAGCATGAAAGGATGAAATTCTGCCTACATGGCAGGTGCGAGCATTCTTTGTTCATATCATGCTGGGTCATTGGGGAAAATGATGGAGCTGTCCGATGTGAGAATGTTTCCTGTTGCATTGGCCACTGCTTGACACTGTACCAACAGACAAGTGGAGTGCTACTGTGAAATGGACTGACAGATTTGATTTGGTTCTGGGAACTGAGCCTCATGACACCATGCTGGAAGCTAACTCATTAGCTATGATCTTGTAAAAATTCTGGCATACTGAAATAAAGTGATTTGATCACCAATATGTCACATAAAGAGTTTTTAGAGTAACTTCTCAGGGATCCAGTTGATCTATATAAAAATGAAATGAATCTAATGAAAAAATTCCACTTGGAGGAGAATATATCCAACTATTTTAAGTGTGTATGTGTATGTGCCTGTCTATGTGTATACATGCATACATGTGTGGTGTGTGTGTGTGTGTGTGTGTGTGTGTGTGTGTGTGCATGAGTGGAAGTGTGATGTTGAAACAGAAAACCCACTTAGGTGGACTTGTATAGAGCAAAATGTACAGCCAAAGCCTGTCTCTTAATTTTGCAACTACTGGATGTTAAAAGCCACAGGATGTGAACATCAGAGTGAGTGAAAAATAAGAGCCAGAAAATATCAATGTGAGTTATGATATCAATAGGCAAATGAATTGCCAATGATGCAGAAGAGCTTTATGAGCCTTGGCAGGCAATTAGGTAAGAATAGTTTCTCCACTCATAGCAATTTGAAGTGGTTATTAACCATGTACATTGAAATTTGATGGGCTAAAAAAACTCAGTTTAGAAAGAAAAACTTGCACATGGAATTGTTCCCTCTAGTCTGCTTAAATAACAGAAACCCCAAAACCTCATGATGAAGTGAAGTAAGAGATTTTTATGCCAAACAAAGATGACTAAACTGAAAGTATAAAACCTTCTATTTTTAGTGGCTCCTGACATTCTTTACTGCTTGCATTCCCAGTTTCCAGATAATATGTTCTCCAGTTGGCTGGTTGTTGTGCTATAAATCACATTTCACTATGTCAGCAAACAACGACGTGAACTTAGAGAGCAAAACAAAATCAATTTGGAAAAAAACTAACACAAAAACTCTGGTCTCAAAGTGGTCCCTTCCTTAGGAAAATGAGGGACAATAAAAGAAGAGTTAAAGTGAAAAGACAACACTACAAGTTCTGACTATATTTCTGCATATACTTGTTTCTATTTACAAAATTGTGAAAAAAAATGACCAAACCATTAATTCAATGGAAAAGAGGTTATCAGTTTTTTGCTTGTCATATATATATATACATATATATATATACATATATATGTATATATATGTGTGCATATATATATGTATATATATATGCTTGTCATATATATTTTGCTTGTCATATATATATATATACATATATATACATATATATGTATATATATGTGTGCATATATATATGTATATATATATATATTATGAATAGCAGAGAAATGCTGTCAGATATAGTTCTGGAAAATGAGTCCCCCAGGTTGGAAGGAATTCAAAAGATGATTGGGGAAGAGTTGCCTCTATAGAGTCAACTTTAATGATGGAAATGGAGTAGAGCCCCTGGGACTACCATTTGCTGATGTGGCGACACTCAAAATGAGGAGGAACAGCTGTAAATATCTATTAATAATTGGAATGTGGAATGTACATACTATAAATCTAGGAAAATTAGAAATCATCTAAATGGAACACATAAACATTGACATTCTAGGCATCAGTAAGCTACAATGGACTGGCATGGGCCATTTTCAATCAGATAATTATATGGCCTTACTCTGTAGAAAATGACAAATTAAACAGAAATGGGTTTCATTCATCATCAGAAAAGACATCTCAAGATGTGTCCTGAAGTACAATGCTGTCAGTGATAGAATAATATCCAGACACCTACAAGGAAGCCCTGTTAATATGACTATTACTCAAATATATGCACACACCACTAAGGCTACAAATGAAGATATGGAAGATTTTCACCAGTTTATACAATCTAAAATAGATTGAATAAGCAATCAGGATATACTGATAATTACTGGTGACTGCAATGCAAAGTTGGAGACAAAAAAGAAGGCCCAGTAGTTGGAAAATATGGCCTTGGTGTCAGAAATGATGCTTGAGATTGCATGATAGAATTTTGTCCAACTAATGACCTTTTCATTGTAAATACCTTCTTTGACAAACATTAACGGGGAATAAACCCATGGAATTTAACTGAGAGAATACACAGGAACTAATTTGACTACATTTGTGGAAGGAGATGATGGAAAAGCTCAATATCGAATGTCAGAACAAGACCAAGTGCTGATTGTGGATCAGACCATCAACTGGTCATATGCAAGTTCAAATTGAGAAGAAAATTAGAACAAGTGTATGAGAGCCAAAATATGACATTGAGTATATCCCACCTGACTTCAGAGACCACCTCAAGAACAGATTTATTGCATTAGACACTAAAGATAGAAGACCAGATGAATTGTCATGACATTAAAGACATCATGTAGAAAGTAAAATGTTATTAAAAAGATAGAAAATAAAGAAAAGACCAAATACATGTCCAAAGACACTCTGAAACTTGCCCTTCAACATCAAGCAGCTAATGTAAAAGGAAGACAGGATGGAGTTAAGGAAATAAATAGATTTCAAAAGGTACCTCAAGAAGACAAAATCAAATATTATAGTGACAGATGCCAAGACCTGGAGACAGAAAACCAAAACATGCTCTGTTTTTCTCAAGCTTAAGGAACTGTAGAAAAATTTCAAGGCTTGAGTGGCAATAGTGAAGGATTCTACAGAAAAAATATTAAGTGCCACAGAAACATCAAAAGATGGAAGGAATACAAAGTCATTATGCCAAAAACATTGGTAGATGACCAACTATATCATATTGCAGATGACCAGGAATCAATGGGACTGAAAGGAGAAGTGAAAGCTTCCTTGAAGGAATTGGTGAAACACAAGGCTCCAGGAATTAATGGGATACCAAGAGAGAGGTTTCAACAAACTGATGCAGTGCTGGAGCTGCTAACTTGTTTATACCAAGAGATTTGTAAAACAGCTACCTGACCAATTGACTGGAAGAGATCCATATTTGTGCCTATTCCCAAGAAAGGGGATCCAACTAAATGTGGACATTATCAAACAATATCATTATCAAATAATATCATTAATATCACACCAAGCAAATTTTGCTAAAAATCATACAAGAGTGACTGCAGCAGTATATAGACAGGGAACTGCTGGAAAATCATGCCAGATTCAGAAGAGAGTGTGTAACCAGGAACATCATTGCTGATGTCAGATGAATATTAGCTGAAAGCAAAGAATACTGTAAAGATGTCTATCTATGTTTTATCAATGATGCAAAGGCATTTGACTGTGTGGATCATAACAAATTATGGATAACATTTCAAAGAATGGGAATACCAAAGCAGTTAATTGTATTCGTAAGGAATCTGTACATTGAGGCAGTTGTTCAAACCAAACAAGGAAACACTGCCTGGTTTAAAGTCAATGAAGGTTTGCATCAGGGCTGTTTCCTTTCACTGTATCTCTTCCATCTCTATGCTGAGCAAATAATCCGCAAAGCTGGATTTTATGAAGAAGAATGCAGCATCGTGATTGAAGGAAGACTCATTAACAATATGCATTATGCAGATTACACAACTCTGCTTGCTAGAAATAAAGAAGATTTGAAACATTTACTGATGAAGATCAAAGAACATAGCCTTCTGTGTGGATTGTGCCTCAACATCAACAAAACAAACATCCTTACAAGTAGTTCAATAAGCAACTTCATGATAAATGGTGAAAAGATTGAAGTTGTCCAAGATTTTGCTTTACTTGGTTGTACAATCAACACCCACAGAAGGAGCAGTCAAGAAATCAAAGAATGCATTACACTGGGAAAAGCTGTTGCAAAAGACCTCTTTATAGTGTTGAAAAGTAAAGACGCCACATTGAAGATGAATGTGTGCCTGACTCATGCAATGGTATTTTTAATTGCATTATATGGTTATGAAAGCTGGACACTGAATAAGGGAGACTGAAGAAGAATTGATGGTTTTGAATTATGGTGGTGGAGATGAATATTGAATATGCCATGGACTTCCAAAAGAACCAACAGATCTGTCCTAGACAAAGTGCAACCAGGGTGCTCATTGGGAGCAACGTTGGTTAGACTGTGTCTTATGTATTTTGGATATGTAGTCAGGAGAGACCAATCCCTTGAAAATACATCATGCTTGGAGAGTGGCACATCAAGGAAAAGAAAGAAACTCTCAACTAGATGAATTGACTCAGTCTGTTTAACAATTGACTTAAACATAAGTAAGACTGTGTACCTGGCACAGAATTGGGCAGTGTTTCTTTCTATTGTAGGGTCTCTATGAGTGGGAGCCAACTGGAGGGCGTCTAACAACAATTCATACGTGTGTGTGTATGTATTTAAATATAAAATATAAATATATTTATATATAAATTTATATATTTATATATCCCATATATCCCTCAAAAATACTTTTATCAAATTTTATATTGATATTTATTTGTCTGTATAATATATACTCAATTAACTCTATGTATTCTGTTATATTTTTTATGTTATATGTTATATACTAGAGGTGCCAAAAATTTGTACACAGTTTAAGAGATATTACATATGTATTACTTTTCAAAGTTGAATTGAATTAGAGTAGCAATGTGTAGCATGACGTTTGCTCAAAAGATGCCAATCAGAAGAATGTCAATCAAAAGAATGTTAGTGCCAAATTGAAAATACATACAGCAAAATGGAAAATTTTCATCCTAAGATGTGTATGTGTTTTGGGGGGCACCATCTGTATTTTAAATTATATTGTGAGCTTTTCAATTCATTCTGATCGCACTGTTTTCTCAAATGTTTATTTTTGAGTCTGACCGTGGTGTTAGAGAGTGAAGCAGAATTCTACATTGCTGTGTAAATATGGTAAGGATTTACCTTATATTTCAAGTGTGCTTCTCTCAAGTTGCCTGCTACTTTTGCATAAGAGCTGCCAACATCAAAATATGTATGAAGTATTTTTTTAAAGTGAAATGAACATTTTCTATCTTTTGAGCTATTTTTTGTATTAGATTATACATTAGTATCAAAATGCATACTTGCAGCTTTCAAACTATGTTTTGTCCCCTATAATATCTTAAACTCTTAAAAAAGTAATTCACATAAATTTTCTGACCATGTGTATTTGTACAAGAACCTATAAAGATGTATTAAATCAATTAAATTCTGAGGGAAGGAAAACAGATGAAATAGAAAATGATAAAAAAAACCTGTTTGGTGAACTCCACTTGTAGTTGTTTTTCTTCTTTACTGCTGAACCATGGTTATGACATAATTATGTTACAACTAATTCATAAGTAAACTTAAATATCTGACTTTGAAATATTAGAAAATGGATCCTAAAATGAAGTCATTTTAAATAAGTCAACAGGAAAAGGGGGATTTTCCTCAGTGCTATGTAGTAACATATCTCATCACTAGTAATTTCTCAGTATCAGCATAAAATTTTGTCAATGTATATAAATTTGCTCTTGCTTTCTGCATCAATCAGAAATAGTATCCTGGCATTTCATTTCATGTTTCATAGACTAGAAAGTTTTAGCACCTTGAGGACATGTGACTTGAAAACATGAGCTGTGCTGAGAGTTTTATTCTCTGCCAGTCTTCATAGCTAAAGGGAGTTAGAGTTGAACAATTCCCGGGGCAGCAAGGAGAGCTAGAAAATATTAAATTCATAGGCTCAGGCTTTGTCATTGAAAACTGACTGTGGAGGTTTTTCAGAGTAGAAAGGAGGGTGACACAAGCTAAGAGCGTGGAATCTTGCTCTCTCTCACTATTTCTGTGAGTAATCAGTAAAAATACAAAGATCTGTTTCTACATCTTTGAAGCAAAAGAGATGAATAGATAAACTTTAAGGTCCTTTCAAATAAAGAATTTGATGCCTATGTGGCACTATCCATAATTACACACATGTATGATCCAACACAGTGGAATCTGCACATTAATATCCTAAGTATGAGAGTTATAAGGTTTTCTGATGGCTATATGTCATTCTCTATGTGACTTTGATCTTTCTTAGTCTATGTGGCATCTGATCCATTAATGTTACATCCTGAATTGAGGGTTTTGGCTGAGCAGGGATGTCTGAGTGAGTGCCTTGTGACCTAGGGAGGCTCGTCGTTCTCCACAGAATCATTTGAAGTACCTTGAAGAATTTATGTTTGTGTTGGTTAATTTTTCTGCATGGTCTCCCAAGAGCAATGAAAGAAATATATATTCTGACAGCTCCAACTTCATAAGACCAATGGCTACTCAGCATTATTCCACTCATGTTGCTGTTGTTAGGTGCCCCCAAGTTGGTATCTGACTCATAGAGACCTTACTTACAACAGGGGAAACACTATTGTCAGGGCTTCTTTGCTGTTCATAAGGTTTTCAAGGCTGATTGATTTTTGGGAGCAGGTTGCCAAGGTCCGTCTCCCAAGCCTATAGCACCTGGTGTTCCCTGGCGGTCTCCCATCCAAGTACTAACCAGGCCCAACCCTGCTTAGCTTCCAAGATTTGATGGGATCGGATGCCTCAGGGCTACGGCTGCAGATTCCACTCATAGATGTCTGGAACTCAGAAAGTACAAAGGCATTGTCACAGCCCCCTATTATGGGTCATGTCTGTGTGATGGATACTCTTCAGAGGGAACTTAAGACAGACCAGGACTTTGTAGGCAGAGCTTCAAATCCCCATCAAAATGTCTGGCTGTGTAACGTTGGGGACTTTGACCTCTCTCCTTTGAAAACGGGCACGGTAGAAGCCTGAAATCATATTATAAAGCACTTCATATGCTACTGAAGATTCAAGGAGCATTCTCTTTGCACTGCCCTTTCCTGCCATGTTTATTCTGAGACAAATAAAATTAATTCAATCTGTTAGACTGTCAGGGTATTCAGAACTGGTCTGCTCTTTTGGCTTGAGGTATGCCATCTGCAGTATTTTGCACCAGCTTCAAGAACATAATGTACTTACAAAATACTTGTCAATGTGGACTCTGCATCTTTGTTTTATTAAAAGTAAAAACAGTGAAACAAACAGGCACCTTTAAATAAAAAAATAGCACCTTTAAATAAAAAAAAAAAGACTTCTTGAGATTGAATTCATATAGCATATGATTACCTAGGGCTGGGATTTAGCTCAGTTGGTAGGGCTGCTCTGCAGTCTCTGAGGTCCCAAGTTTGATTCCCAGCCCTGCAAAAATGGGAGAAGGATGTGGCAACCCACTCCCAAGGCAATCCCGAAACAGCCATTGAAAACCCTATGAGGGTCGCTATGAGTCAGACTCTATTCGACGGCACCTAACAACAACAACGATTACCTATTTAACAAGTATATTTCAATAGTTTGTAGTATGCTCACAGAGTTGTGTGGCCATTACTACAATTAATCTCAGAAAATTTAATTACCCCATGAAAACCTGGACCTGTTGGTAATCACTCCCTCTTTCACTCCAACTGAAATCCCTCCTTCTCCTGCTTCCAGCCTTACTGGTATGGTTAGGATGTGCTTTGTCCCCTAAAGGTCCTTGTGTAGGGTGGTTTGTCCTTAGTGTGGTGATATGAGGAAATGGTGTAGAATCTTTAAGAGGCAGAGCTTCCTGGGAGGTACGTAGGTCACTGAGGGAGCTGCTGTCAGGACAGCAGAACTCTCATGAAGTTGTTTTAGGCATGAGCCCAACCCCTAAATTGCTCTCTGATTCTTGCCTCACAAGGTGACACCATCCACCACGAGGTCTTTGCCAGAGCCAACTCTGTGAAAGAACTGGTCTCTTGAAACTCTAGAACCATGAGCTAAATAAACATTTCTTTATAAAGTTACTCAGGCTCAGGTATTTTGTTACAGTAATGAAAAATAGACTCATATACCTACTATGTACTTTATTTCAGTATAGATTTGCCTATTTTGGACATTTTATATAAATGGGACCATATTACATTAGCTTTTTTTGGCTTAGCAAATTGTCAGAGTTTATCCACATTGTTGCATGGCTCAGTAATTCATTATCTTTTTTTAAAAAAAAACTTCAATATTTGTTCTTTTTATTTTGGTAATATATAAATAACAAAATTTGCCCCTTAAAGCATTTAAAATGTACAATTCCATAACATTAATTACACTCCCAATGTTGTGCAATCATTAGCACTATCTGTTTGTTTTTTGAGAGTCTCTCTATGCAGCCTAGGTTGACTTTGAACTTGTGATCCTTCTGCCTCAGTCTTCCAAGAGCCAGGGTTATAGACATGTGCTACCACACTAGATTACCATTATCTATTTTTTAAGGTTTTGAAAATCATCCAAATAGAAATGAAAAATATTAAGCAATAATTCCCATTCTATTCTGTTCCTAGCCCCTGGTAACCTATAATCTGATTTCTACCACCATGAGTTTGTTTACTGTAGATATGAATCTTCTTATTCTGTATATTTCATATGATTGGCTTGATAAAATATGTCTTTTTGCATCTGGCTGATTTCACTTAGCATAATGTTATCAAGGTTAAATGAGCAATAATGTATGGATAATCTACATCTTATTTATCCCTTCATTTATTCATAGACACTTAGGCCGTTTCTAGCTTTTGGTTATTGAGACTAATGCCACAGTGATCATTGGCATCCAAATATCTGTTCAAGGGCCTGCTTTTCACTGTGCTGGATTATATCTAAGAGTGGAAGTGTTGAGTCACATAATTCTATGTTTGAGGAATGCCAGATTATTTTCTGAAGTGCACCAATTTACAATCCCATCAGCAAAATATGATGGGTCCAGTTCTTCCATAACCTCAGCAACACTTGTCTACCATTTTGATTAAAGCCATCCTGGTGAGAATGAAATGGTGTTTCATTATGGTTTTGATTTGCATTTCTTTGATGACCAATGACACTGATTATCTTTTCATATATGTATTGCTGTTTGTATAATCTGGTACAGTTAAAGAAAATGTAAAACAGTTTTAAAAAAATATACTTTGGGGGCAGGGTGCAGTGGCGCATGCCTGTAATCCCAGCGGCTTGGGAGGCAGAGGTGGGAGAATCGCAAGTTCGAGACCAGAGGCAGTCTGCATAACTTAGACCCCTTAGACCCTGTCTCAAAAAGTAAAAAAAAAAAAAAAAAAAAAAAAAAGGGCTGGGATGCAGCTCAGTGGTCCAGTTCAGCACTTGCAAAGCATGCAAGCACAAGGCCCCGGTTCAACCCCCAGTACCACAAAAAAAAAAAAAAAAAAAATTGTAGAACAGTTTGGCAATTCCATTCTTTTTGAGCCAATAAATCCATGTGTAGGAATTTACCTTATGGAGATAATTACGGAAGTGTATTCTGAGATATTGTAGATTTTTCAATAGTAAATAAAACTGGAAACACATTCTGCAATAGAAGTTTCTTAAAGGGATTATTAACATATTTGAAATGGAATACTATAGAGACATTAAAAATGATGATATAGAAATGATATTTTGACATATGAAATATCCATGACATTGTTGAATGAACAAAGGAGATCACAGAGTGTCATGTCATTTTACTTTTTGAATTTTACCATTTTTGTGAAGATGTTCTCATTGTCTTTGTATTTGTGACCATTGATGTACAGCAGGATGACTGATGAAAGTGAACAGTCCTTACCTCTAGGTGGTAGGATTTGGGGGTTATTTTCTATTGAGATTTTCTCATCCGTTAGGGCTTTAAAAATGAAACCAGCATGTATCATATGAACAACAACAAAGCCTTTTTAAAAGGGAAAAAATTCTGCTCTGAACTGTGCCTGTCGCTTTCTTTTCTTACAACTGAGGATCATACTATTATGACCCTAAATTACTGCCTTTGAGTCACAGGCAAATCCTAATAGACTACAGCAATGCAGAGGACAGATATAACAGGAAATATATGAGCCTGTTTTCATTGAATTTTCCTGTAATAATTATGCAAGTTTAATTACAGCAAATAAAATCAATACACTGCAATCAATAGGCACAAAACAAACTCTGCTTGTTTTACAAATTCTAATAGGGTCCCCCAAAGGAACCATTTATTAGCATCTATTGCTAGCGTGTCTACAGCCATAGCATCCTAGCATCTTACCCCGCCTGATCTTGGATGCTAAGCAGGGTTGACCTGGTTAGTCCTTGGATGGGAGACTGCCTGGGAATACCAGGTGCTGCAGGCTAGGCAGAAGGACCTGGCAGCCCACTCCCAAAACAATCAGCCATCGAAAACCCTATGAAGAGCGGAGAAGCACTGACAATAGTGCCGATCATGGCACAGTGCTGGGGAGTGTTTTCTTCTGTTGTACATAAGGTTGTGCCATGAATCAGACTGACTGGACAGCACCTAACAACAACAACAACAACAACAACAATAACTTCTAGCACACCTATCTTTGAATGGAAATTTTGGGGGATGATGATAGAGAAATCAAAACTATTTCCACTCTTGCCCTCATCAGCCAAGAAGGTTCACCTCTTCAGGATTTGCTCAGAGATCCATGTTTAGCCTTATTATTCCATAAAGGCCTCTTTCTACCTTGAATCCCTAGAAAGTGCTCATGGTTCTACCTGGACTGGCTTAGAGTCACATCTGTGTATCCCAAAGTAGTGCAGCTGCCTGGAGACTAGTTTCTTGTGTATCTCTGGAGCACTGTGCTTGTACCACCTTTAGGACTCAATGCATGTTTGTTGAATGAATGAATGAATGCCTTGCATGCAGGCAGGTAGTGATCAGATTGTAAAAGTCTTATAAAGAGAGGGGAATAAGTTAATTACAGCAGTAGGGTCCCATATTACCTTATGGTTATTGTGCCTGCCTCTTGATGCTTTTTCACACATGCCTGCTTACTCTTGTAGGTTTCACTGTTAGTTGTTACTAGGTGCCATTGAGTTGGATCAGACTCATAGCGACCCTATGTATAGCAGAACAAAACACTACCCCATAGTGTGTCATGCACACAGTCTTTTCAAGTTTGAACCCAGTGTTGCAGCTACTGTGTTACTGCTCCTTTTGAGTCATGCCACATCAGCAAATTGAGGTCCCATGGGCATTGTTCCATTCTTGTCATTAAGGTCGATTCTACTTTGGGGAGGCAACCCTTCCCCAGTTGTTTCTTGAATGCTTTCTGTTTCGGGGGTGGGGGGTTCATTTTCCAGCACTATATTTGACAGTGTTTTTCTGCTATGCATAGGGTTTTCAATGGCTAATTGTTTCAGGAATGGGCTGCCAGGTCTTTCTCTCTAGTTTTAGTCTGGAAGCTCCACTGAAACCTGTCCATCATGGGTGGCCCTGCCAGCATCTGACATACCAGTGGCATAGCGCTCAGCATCACAGCAACAGGCATGCCCCAAAGCTGACCAACATGTGAGGGCAGGTTTAACTATCATCCATAAATTCTATATTGTACACACGCATACACAACTACACAAAAGGAAATGTCTGTAATCATATTGCTTCTCTACTTAAATAAAACACAATCTTGTAATTTTTCTTCTGAAAAATTAATATACATCCAATGTAACCATTTAGGCTGCTGGGAGCAGTATAAAGAAGCATCATTTGATACCCACCACATGTGGAAGAACAGTTAACATTTTACTGTTTCTTTTCCGAGTTTCCTATACACACATACACGTACACTTGGATTTGATTGGTTGATAAAATAAAAAGTAGAAACATAAACATTAAGAGAGGTGTTCTTATTCTTGCAAGGGTCAGTTGGACAGACTGTATAGTTTGTCTTTTATAAAGGTAAGGCTAGCCAGAAACTCTTCCTCTGGGGAAAAAGCATTAACAGATCTTTGCATGTTTGTATGGTTTTTTCTCTCTTTTTACATAAGATAATAAAAGAAAAATAATTTTGCAACGAAAAGCATCAAGATTAAACAAGAACAGAGATACTTGGAGGAGACATACAGCAAGAATCAACCTCGTGCCCCCTGTTTTCCCATCTTGAATTCCTATTTGCAGAGCTAACAGTACTTGTTTCTATATTTCTAAATAACATGCTTATGTTGCTATTTCTGGATGTTTCAATTTTGTTGTTGTTGTTGGGTGCTTTTGAGTCATGTCTGATTCATAGGAACCCTTATAGGGTTTTTAACTGCTAATTGTTTCAGGATTGCCTTGGGAGTGGATTTTCATGTCCTTTTGCCATTTTTACGGTGCTGAGAATTGAACTCAGGACCTCAAAGACTACAGAGCGGCACTCTACCAACTGAGCTAAATCCCAGCCCCACTTTAATTTTAGTGGTTATCTATTTCCTTATTATGCATGTTGAGAATTTAGCTCCCCCTCCCATGGTCTTTTCTTATACTCTACACACTGTTCCATCATATTTTTGGTTAGAGCAGTAGATGGTTGAAAGCATTATTTTAGTAATATAAAAGTATTATTGACCTATGTTGTTCTATTACTTTCCTTCTGTTGTAGACCTTTTTATTTTCCCTAGAGTTAATAATTGTCTTGTTTTTCAGTGTGTTTGTAGATATGTTTCTTGAGGTACTAAGAAAAAAATCCCAGTTTTTACCAATACCCACACTTGGTTTGGGGCAGAAAACTTCAGAAAAATACCTAGACTTCCTAATACATTGCCTGAGCAATTTTCTGATAGACTTCAACTAGATCAAGAGCCCATTCTGGGAGTTGGATTTATCTGCCCAGCTGTCAGCCTTATGATGAGCTTCATAAACTTTGTTGTTGTTGGGTGCCGTCAAGTCAGTATCCGACTCATAGCGACCCTCATAGGGTTTTCAATGGCTGACTGTTTCAGGATTGCCTTGGGAGTGGATTGCCAGGCCCGTCTCCCATTTTTGCGGTGCTGGGAATTGAACTCGGGGCCTCAGAGACTGCAGCTCAGTGCTCTACCAACTGAGCCAAATCCCAGCCCATCATAAACTTTAGGCAGACTTTATAATATCCACTCTAACAAAGTTACTTAGCTTTTCATTCTCTTTCAATGTCTCTACCAAAGAAATCTTTTAACTGGCTTTATCAGAAACCTTTGCTGTTTTAGAGAATTTGCCATTAAAAAAATTGACACTTGTCAGTAATTATTTTGCTTGACAAATGGCTTTACCTGTATCCATCATTATTTTCTCCAAAAAGTGGAAACGTCCTCTTAATGTACATTAACACACCATGGACAACCTTGACGTTTCCTTCTTTCCCTTGAGGATATCCTTCTTGGAGCATTCCATTTTCTGTCTGCACTGTGGGCTGGTGAAGCTCTAGACATGTTGCTCAGCAATTGTCCTGGAATATTCTTTCACCATTACCTGGGAAATTCCTGCTTCTCATCACTAGATTGGACCTGGGTTGGTTTCATGAGTCTGTGTCCTGTCCCACCATACTTGGAAGGGCTCTGCATTTGGTTCAGGGCTGTCCTGTTGCCATGTTGAAATTTTTCATGAACTTTCTGTACTGGGTTTTGCAAATTGTATAGGTGGTCCTGATTGGATCCCTAGGTTTCTATCTTTTGCTTTCTTGGTAAACTCTCCTTTGTGAGAGCACCTATTCTGGAAGCTTCCTGAAGGAGGTAAGAGTTTTCAAAATTTTGCATGTTGGAAAAAAATCTTTTTTACTCTTCTATAAATAAGAGCATGGGAGAAGGACCTGGCAATCCACTCCCAACACAATCCCAAAACAGTCAGCCATTGAAAACCCTATGAGGGTCACTATGAGTTGGATACCGACTCGATGGCACCTAACAACAACAACAAATTAATAAGAGCATGGCTCAATATAGGATTCCTGTTTAGAAATCATGTTCCCTCACCCTTTTGAAGGCATTGCTTACTGTCGTCTAGTATCTGTGCTTCTGTTAAGAAGACAGATATCCAGGTGATTCCTGACCATGTTTTTCTCTGTGTTACAACTTTGCCTTCTAATTTCTGGCATCCAAGCTTAATGGCTGTTGTTTCGCTCAACTATTTGCATTTTGCAGGTGATTTAAAAAATTTTTTTTCACTTTTGTGGTATTTTGAGGGAGAACAGAGGATGTAAACACATGTTTTCAATCTGAGCTGCTTTTAAAGGTCTGTATCACATTTGAAGTTTACCCTTTCTTTTGATATGCAGAATTAGGTGGTAGTGATGAGGAATAATTTGCATAAGAAGCCTAAGTGCTTTCTGGAAGAGATGCTAATCTTTCTTTTCAAAATTTAATGTTAAGGAAAGGAGAAAGAACACAAAGAATGCCAGAGACCAAATTCACCAGAGAAGAGGGATTGTATATTGAACCTTCGCTACTGGATCAAGGGTTGGCTACATAAGGCTGAACAAAAGAATCATCTCCTTTGGCTCCAAGGAGATGTACTAAGTCAGTTCTTGTGTGTGTGTGTGTGTGTGTGTGTGTGTGTTCTCAGATTAGTTTATCTTTAATAACCTGGGAGTGATTCAGAATATTAAGAGATTCAATCTTGTTCCCTCCAAAAGGGATGCTATTGTGATTGCTCATAAGAGCCTGATCAAAGGCAATGATGACACTGGTTTCCAAAAAGTAAGGGCAGTAAGAAAGCTTCAAGGCTCACAGATTGAAAAGCTTGTTTACAGAAAGTCTCCAATGAGTAACAGACAGAACAAAAGACTTGAAATTTAAGGGACTCTTCAAGGGCAGGTGCAGTTTCTGGGCTGTGAGCATCTCAAAACATTGCTTCCTTCATCTCCTCTCCCCTCCCCTTCCCACTCCTCTCTTCCCCTTCCCTTCCCTTCATTTCTCTTCCCTTCCCATTTCCTTTTCTTTTCAGGAGAGAGCATTGAACTAGGGCCTGTACATGATGCTAAGCATGTCCTGTAATTCTGAGCTGCACCCCAGCCCTAGTGAAGCATTTCTTGATCGTGTTTCATTGGCTTAGTGTTTGTTGTCAGGAGATAACTGAGCAGGGTGGAATGAGCAGGTCAGTTGTCCCACTGAGCCAAGTTTCTTCAGGATATAGACATAGTTTTTCTGCTCATTTAGGTAGTAATACTGGAGAATCATGATCATAATGCTGTCTGCATTTCCATCTCCAGTTCCCCCTGCCTGGCCCCCTCAAATGTTTGTTAATTTCCTTTCCCGTTATCTGTTGTTGAACACTAATGTGTGTGGTTTTTAATCACTATGATTAATGCCATCAATATCCCAAACCACGTTTTTGCACGTTCTTCACTTTTTTCCCGTGCACATTTTCTATATTTTATTTTGCCTTCCAGAAAAGTTGCTGCTTCCTCAGATTTAGTGTGATTTTCTCCTGTTAAAGACTCAGAAGATTAATAAATGGAAGAAATAAGGTCATTTGAGCCTCTGTTTTCATATGAGTTTAACATTTGGTACAGTTTGATTTTCATTTTTGATAGAATGGGAATGGATTTATAATGTGGTTATAGTATGTGTCATTAATATTCCAGAAAGAAGGATGCCATTTTTATTAACTCGGAGATTTTACCTTTACCTAGATCTATACCCATTTCCAAGTGTATATTCTATGAGGTTTTCCCTAGGAATGCTGACTACGTAAAAGTCGTTGTTGATAGGTGCTGTCGAGTCCAGCTCATAGCAACCCTATGTATAACAGAACAAAACACTACTCACTTTACACTGCCTTGACTGGTACTGTGTCAGTGCTTCTCTGCTATTTATAGGGTTTTTGATGGCTGACTATTTCAGGAGTGGGCTGCCAGGTCCTTTTCCCAAGCTTATAACACCCAGTATTCCCAGGTGGTCTCCCATCCAAGGATTAAGCAGGCCCGATCCTGCCAACTCCTGGGGTCAGACCAGGTTGGATGCCAGGGTGGTATGGCTTTAGATACGTAAAAGTAGTCTGGTAATAAAATTAAAGATCCCTTTTTTCTCTTTTAAATTAATGGAAATTTGAAGGGTAGCTGGACAACGGAGCCCTTGAGAGAAAGCAACAATAGTACCAAGTTGATCATCATTCAGATGAATATCAGAATGTGGCATCCTCTCATCATCCCTGCCACCAAGATCCTTGCAGGGTATTTAGACTGCAAGGCAATTTCATTGTGCAAACTATCAAAAGATATTGACTTTCATGCCCGTGAAAGCGTTGGGCTCCAAAGGCATTGCGATCTTCCTTGCTGTCCTGGATGGCTTTGCATGGCTCTACAAGGGGCTCTGGTGGTTGCATAGGTATGCAATAGCACATGACTCTACGTGAGCAGGATACATGTGCTCAGGAGTGGTTTATGCTACAAGTTTGCTGTGCAAGCTCCCTTGAAGGTGACTATTGATTTCCTTCCGGATGCAAGGGCAAGAGACTTCATAAACAGATGGCAGTAGTTATACTATATCATCTTTAATTGAAATATATATCACAGGCAGCACCACATAGCTTTAAAAACATGCTTAAGGGAAACGTATTTTCTGAATAGACTGGCAGTAAACTTTAACTTCTCTCATTCCCTTACCTTCTCCAATGTCCCTGCATTATCTGGCTGGGCAATTCAACTCCTAAGAATTCCTTCCAAGTCAGTCATCTCCTTCCCCTCCCGAACTCCTATGGCTTTAGTTCATGTTGTAGTTCATATGAATGATGCAAACACAAGCCAATCAACTTCCTTGCTTTTGGATTTTCTTTCCTAAAAACTCCTTGCAATAAATCTATTAAGTCACTCTGCTGCTTAAAATCTCAACAAATATATTATTTACACAATGTAAAGGGAATGTAAAAGATGACGAAGCTGTTGGGCTAATACAGATGGCAGGCTACTACCCCTGGGTTGGAATAAGGGACCAGCGATCCAGAGCAATCTGAGAGTTTAGGGCAGGAGTGCTGGCCTTTGATAGAGTAATATAGTCACCACCAAACTGTAATGGAATTGGGAGGAGTCTGGGGAAATAAACAGCCTAACCTATTTCTGCATGGCCTCTCGTCTCTTGCTGGGCCCACCAATTGCTAAACCCAACCAAAAGCTTAACAGCAAGCAAGAGAGCCAGGGAGATACTACCCACAACAGTTGGCTTCTTGTAGTGTGGAGTAGGCAACGAGAATGACGGAAGGGGACATATGGAGACAGTTTAGCAGAGTCACTTTTCTGATTCCACCAGGCAGAGCATATTTCTCTTTTGTTGATATTCCAGGAGCATTCTCTTCGTCCTCTAACCAAGTTACCTGTGATATTATATTTGTAAAGTATTTTTGTATTTAGACCTTAGTGCCTTCTTTTAAGGATTCTATATCTTAATTATGATGCTGGAGATGAATATTGATTATATCATGGACTGCCAAAAGAACCAGTACATCTGTCCTAGAAGTGCAGCCAGAGTGCTCCTTGGAAACAAGGATGGCTAGACTGTGCCTTACATTATTTTAGACATGTAGTCAGGAGACACCAATTCCTGGAGAAGGACATAGTGTTTGGGAGAGTGGCAGGTCACAAGATGGATTGACACAGAATCTGCAACAATGGGCTTAAACATAAGTAAGATCATGTGCCCGGCACAGAATCAGGGAGTGTTTTGTTCTGCTGTATATAGGGTCTCTATGAGTTGGACCCAACTCCATGGCACCTAACAACAACAACAACATATTTTGATTATCACCATTTTGTTAGTGTTTAGTATTATCTTGTGCACCGTGGTCCCAATATATGTTTGCGGAATGAAAGAACAAAGGATGACATGAGCATTTTGGGGATCCATAATGAAAATCATGGCTCAAAGGAGCTCCCACCCTCCCTAGTGCATATCACATATGGTGTCTTTGGACAATTTCAGGTCAGCCAGAGTCAGGAATTAGAGAAATGCAGAATGCCTGATGGGGTTTTGTTACTTAGATGAGATCATAAACACAAAACTCCTTTGTGAGATATAATGCTATGGAAATGTGACCAGCATTACTTCCATTTTTTTCTGGAGTGAAAATGAAGAGGAATAAAAGAAAAATGACAAATAGCAATCAATGCAGAAAAGATGAAATCCTTTTCTAGTCTCTTTTACACAGAGAAAGTTAAAACAGACAAACAAAATTGCTTATTCAGCTTGGATTGGTGACCAGATTGAAGTCATTCTGTTAAGATCCTGGCTCATTTCTCAGTATTTGGTAAATCACCTACCCTTTCTGTGGTGCAGTTTTTCCAACCCATTAAGTATCTATTATGGTATATTCTTCCTGCTGATGTACAAGGATGTTTGGGTGATTCATTGGATAATCACTGGAAAGCACTTTGAGTTACACAGAAAAAGCCAGAGATACGGGATTCAACTGGGATTACTACTTAGAATATCTTTCTACATTGGTGGAGTTTCTGATTTCCTTTTGTAGTTCAGTGGCTTTTCTGGGTCTTTCCTAATTCCAGCCCTATTCCCCTAACACAATTGAAAGGGTGCCATGATATTATATCATACATTCCAACTGATGGAGCTCTATTTGAATTAACTAGCTAGGTAAATGTAAAAAAAAAAATTAGAAAAATTAGAGGATTTTGAGCCTTTCTTAAAGTGACAAATGAAAACATTGAGAGTGATGTCAATGTAGAGGGGTTATCAGTAAATGAATGAAATAAATTAGGGGCATAATCAAGATGCTGTTATATCCTTTATCAATTGACCAATAACACACGACATTTTTGCCAAGTTAAGGAAAGAGGGTAACTGGTTCTAGGATGTAAAGAAGCTTCTTAGTTCACATTGTTTGATGAGTAAAATTTGGGGTATATTTTGGTGTCAGTGATCCAGTTTAACAGTGTTCTCCAAATGATAGAAACTTTACAAAGGAGACTAACAGAGAGCAGTCTTCCTGGAGTTGCTGAGAGATTGCAGTGGGCCCTTCTCCATGTGCTTTTGTGAAAATGAAAGGATGTATCACTATTAGGAATTATAAGCCTTATTTTGTTCATTTAGGCTGAGGGACGGTCTGAGATATTGCTCCATTATGGCTTTGGGGTATTTTTTATTTAAAAATACAGGACACATAAATATTTATCTCATGGCCTAAGATTTCATGACGCTAAAGAGAAATTTAAGATTGGATTATACATCTAGCCCTCTCTCTTTCTCCCCTGGGAGCTGGCCTTATACTTTATAGCAGTAGGTTTGCATATCGAAATGCCAGCTTGACCTAGCTGCCGGAAAGTCCTGAATGTCAAGCCCACACCAGAATCCATTAATTTTCCTTTACGCGTTGGTAATTTCCCATTCTCTCCTAAGTAAAGCTAATTTCAGGTGGATCTTGGCCATGAGGGTGACTCTAGGTCTGCAGTACTATTATCAAATGCTGACACACATTCTGTCACCCTATGCTAATATTGTGTGCTGTTATTGCTGGTATATGCTTTTCTCAGAATTCATAGAAATTGTTGCAGCATAAAGTAGGCATGAGTTGTAGCAACTCAAGTTATTGCTTATTGAAGGAACTATTGAATCAACAGAGAAATTACAGACACGCAAAGTAAGCATATGCATTTTAGATTATGTAATGATGCTAAATTGTAATACTAAGTTTCCTTCAAGACATCGGAGATAGAATTAGAACAGGGCAAGAGACAGGTGATGGCAGGAACGTGGACTTATAGGGTTGGACTCCATATGTAGTGGATGCCTTATCTAGTTTCTCTTTTATTTTTACCTTTCCCATGAGGCATAGTTTTATTCTTTCAGTTATATGAAGTGATTAAAAACTAGGACCCCCAGAATAGATGTTCTCAATTATGGACCTTGGCAAACCATCAATAGATAAAAGTTGCTTAATATTGTGGCTAGGGTATAGCTCAGTGGTAGAGCAAATGCTTAGCATGTACAAGATCCTGGGTTCAGCCTTCAGCCTGAACACACACACACACACACACACACACACACACACACACACACACACACACACACAGCTTCATGCTGAGGCATTAGCAGTATTAAGTTGTTTGCTTTGCTTTTTAAAAAGTAATTTTTAAAATAAATTAAACAGGGCATGCCTTCAGCTGTAGCACCCTGGCATCTGTACCCATCTGATCTCAGAAGCTAAGCAGGATCGGGCCTGGTTAGTCCTTGGGTGGGAGACCACCTGGGAATACCAGGTGCTATAGGCTTGGGGGAAGCACCCGGCAACCCACTCCCCACAAAGAGTCAGCCACTGAAAACCCCGTGAATAGTAGGGAAGCACTCACATAATGCCAGGCCATTGAAAAACTCTATGAATAGGAGAGAAGCACTCACATAATGCCAGGCCTGGCACACTATTGGGGAATGTTTTGTTCTGTTGTACATAGGGTTGCTGTGAGTTGGACTCAACAGGACCTCACAGCAACAACAAACAGGGCATATACACTTACTTTAACATAATTCTATAAAGCAGTTGTCATCTAATGTCATAACTGATCTCCAATTCATGCTATTTTACTGCTTTGGAGGTACCTGTCCCTTTCCCTCAACTAAGTCTGTTAGAGCTTTTCAGAAACTTTTCTGTATGTGTACACATTTATGCATATTATATGCATTATATGCATTAGAAATTCATTGTATCTTTTGATCACACTCCATATGTGAACCCTACCTTTATATATATATATCACACTCTATATGCGAACCCTACCTTTATATATATATATATCACTGTCTTAATTTGCTTGAGCTGCTATAAAAAATACCCCAGATTCAAAGTTTATATATAATAGAAATTTATTTCTCACCATTCTGGAGGCTAGAAAGTCCAAGATCAAGGCCGTGGCAGGTTCTGGTCTTCATAGGTGGTTGTCTTCTCCATGTGTCCTCATATGGTACAAAGATGGATAAAGGAGATCTCCGGGGTCTTTTTAAAATAAGGACACTATTCTTATCTTACAGATTCTGCCCTCATGATCTACTCACCTCCTAAAGGGCCTGTTTCCTAAAACCATCCCTGGGAGAGGGTTGGTAGATTTCAACATATGAATTTGAGGAGCATGTAAATCTCCAGACAAGAGCAATCATGTTGTACGTATCATATGTCATAGCATATATACAGAAAATATATTTGTAGTAGCCTACAATTTACTTCTTATACTTTATACATTATAGACTTATTTCTATTTCAGTATGATAAGTCTACTACATTTATTCTAATGACTATAAAATATTCCCTCAGATATGCCCTAACTTACTTATACAATTCCCAATTGGCTGACACTTAAGTGGTTTCCAGTTTTTACCTATTATCAAAATACTATAATAAACCTCTTTATGCATATAATCTTTGTGCATATGGTCAGGGAGTGTGTATTTCAAGATAAATACCTCAGATGGAATTTCTGGGCCAAGAAAATATGCATTTGAATTTTGAGAAATATTCCCAAATTGAAAAGGACTGCATTTCTCACCAGCACCATGGGAGAGTATTTTATTATTCACATCTTTACCAACAGAGGTAAGTGACTGAGTTCATGCTGTGAGGCTATCACATAATACCTGAGGCTGACTGATTTCTAAAGGACAGAGAAGGCTCACGATAACAGCATTAATCCATTTACAAGGTTCTGTCCAATAATCTCCTAAAGGTCTGACCGTTCAACACTGTTGTGTTGAATATTAGCTTTCCAACAGAACAGCTATGGGGCACCCATTCAAGCCACAGCAGCACGCTCAGTCAGGTGACAGAGGGTTGTTCAAGTTTTGGTGATTGATAAAGAGGAATAGGACTCTGATTACTGTTGCTTATGCTTCAGTTTATCACTGAAACAGCAAACTTTCAAGGCGACTGGTACTTAATAGACCAATGACCCTCAAGATGGGGTCCCTGGACCAGGAACATCAGCATTATTGCAGAATTTGCTGGAAATGCAAATCCTCAGTTCTTGAATTAGAATTCTGGAGGCAGGGCCCAGTGATCTGGGTTGATGGTTTCTTCAAGTGATTTCCATACTTGCCAAAGTTTGAGAACCACTGCAGAAAAGCTTTGTAAAAGTAAGGAGGCAGTTTCCCAGTGCCTCCTTTGTGCCTCTTTAATGCGAGCTAGAATTCTCTGGTTCCAGTTGAGGGTACCCAGGGCTGCCTACTCTCTGCACCACATGCAACTACAGTGGGAAAAGGTCCACATTCGCAATCTGTGACATACTTAATGCCATATAGGGCAACTCTGGCTCTCCTGCAGTTATAAATCTGTGTTCCATTTTTTATTATGTCAGATGGTATATAGTGGGTATGCCAAATATTAACAAAATGTTGGCTTCTTGTCTGTTGGAGAAATGGTATCTCATTCCTATTGAATATTAATATCTTAAATTAGAAGTGAAGTCAATCATCTCTTTATTTTGTGAGCCACTTTGTACTTTTTTTTCCTTATTAGCTCTTTTTTTTAGCTACAGATTGGTCGTCTTTGTTAATTTATGAAATCTATTTTAATTTGAAGGATATTTGCCCTTTATCATTTGTGCTGCAAATTTGCTTTTATGCAGTTTGCATTTACCACTTAAGTTTGGTTAAGTACAT